>JAPYYV010005475.1:0-37262 GCA_030522625.1 Copidosoma aretas | reverse complement strand
CTGTGAGAAGACGTCTGCTTGTTTATGAGGCGGGATACATTTTTTATCCAAACGTAGTGTTGACTATACTCGATATTTTCATCCCTTTCTTCTTCATCTCCATCTTCATCTTGGTATAATATAAGTGGCCGAAAAATGACCGAATGAAAAATAAACAATTATAGTAGTAACTAGTTATTTGTTATACTAATTGAGTTATGAGAAAGTAGGCTTGTTATAATTATTTCATTAGTAATTAGAGAATCGTGTGTTTGCAGTAAGTATAGATGAAAGTTTAATTAATGTATGAAAAAATGTTTTAAATAACTTGGGAACCAATGTATCAGGTTATACTCCTTTGGCAAACAATATATGTAGATGCGGCTGATTCAGCACATAGATGTGTCGATGCGGCTGATTCCGCAGTAATGTGTGCGGCGATGATTCCAGCAGTTATTTATAAAAAGTAGAAATTTATTTCTCTTTATGTGAAAAGATATTTTAAGGGTGCTTTAGTGCGACAAGATTAGATGGAAAAAGGTAATTTATTCCTTAAGTCAAACCCACTGATTGCATCAGTGTCCTTATTTACCGTTCTAAACCTAAAAAAATTAGGAGATATTTGCTATTAAAGTTTGCAAATTAGGAAACAACCTATTATAATGCAACCTGAAAACATCTTTTATTTGTAACCGTAATCAATGAGTTACACATTAAAATACTTACTGTATTATAGTAAAAATCCTCAGTTTTCAGATAGTACCTCGATAAATGAATGTAAAAATAAAAAATTTACGAATATACCATTGAACATGGATCAAGTAGTATCATTAGAAAGGAAATTGCAGGAAATCATCTTTTTTTTGTTGAAACGCAACGCACACGTATTAAATATTCTAAATTTGTAATCCAAGTATTTACGAACAAATTGTATTTTATTAAGTAATTGTAATCATCTTATTATATACATAACATACAGTTAATATTATATTATTTAAAACATTCTTTATTTATTCCTACAAACAATAAATTTAGCAAATATACACAATATAAATGATAGCAGTTAATGTTTGTTTAAAAAAAATATACATTTTTATTATGGTACTAACATATACGTTCTTACAGCCGTGATACCGAATAAAAAAAAATTTTTTTAGTTAGTACCACTGTTTACTAGAGCCAAATAAATAACCCACAGCGATGTATCAATGTGTAATTATAGTTGGAATCAGGACACGTGGTAATTTAGTGTAGTTTAAAAAAATATTTCAATATCTAATAAATGAAGGAATTATCTTGCTACAAATTATAATAATGATCATTTAGTAGTACTGCTTAATCTTGAATGGGTAGTATTAAATGTAAAAAAATGTAAAGTTAGCCGAAAATCAAATTATTAACCAATGAAATATTTAAAAAAAAGTAATCTGCAATGTCAATAACATAATTAACCAATAGAAAATCGTATTCATGAACAAATTATAAAAAAAATTGTAATTGAAAAATTAAAAAAAAAAATTTTATTTAAAGTGTACAAATTAAGTAAAAAATTTTTTATTTATTGAAGAATTACTAAATTAGTGATATAAAATAAATATTTCTGTATAAATATTAATTAATATTTAGAAAAGCTGCAACTAATATTAATTTAATCTAAGTAACAGAAAAATTTTATTGGAAAAACATGTTGGGAGATTAAAAAATTTTCCTGGAAATTGGAATAAACTTTTAAAACGGTACCGAAAACATTGTGTATAATTCATCGTAGAAACAATACAAGCTATAAGCAGTTACAAAATGACTCCTTTAAAAATATGGTGCTTTAAACATAATGTATTTCTGTATAATGTCTTAATTTTGATAAACAAAGACATTAGTAATTTTTTTTTTTTTAAAGTATATTCGCAACAATTTGTCGCACAGTAACTTTATTTTTATGAAAAATTTGCATAAAAATTGAAGCAATTCAATAAAATTAAGACAATTGTCTTATTGTATCATAACTAAATAAAAAATATATAATCAAGCTCCAAATCGTGTTATTGCAAAATGTTAGTTTAAAACAATAAAATCATCAATTTTATAAATAAATAATGAAACATACGATTATGTTAGAATGTTAAATCAAATACGGTAATGTACGATCCTTTAAGAAATTTTAGAACAAATTGGAACTTTAGAGTTTTTTCAGTTGCAAATTTTATTGTTCGTGAACTATCCAGCAGATCAAGTAAAGTTTATGACTTCTACTTATAAAAAACGTGAAGAATATTTTGATGAATTTCTAGCATCATAATTGGTTTCCAACAATACTTATTCCAACAGAACGAAATGGAAGATTTTCGTGGTTAATAGTCTGGTCGCAAATGACAAAAAGCCACGAAAGTCGTCTTTTTCGTTCTGTTTAGATAACTATCCTTGGAATACAATTACAGTGCCAGAAATTCATTAAAGTATAGTTTACGTTATGACCAAGAAGCAGTCTAAAACTTGACTTTATCCGCTGGATATTTCACGAACATTGGAATTGCCAACTAAAAAAACTTTGAAGTTTAAATTTGCTGTAAACATTATTTGTGGGATCGTGCATCACCGTACTTAATTTTACATACGACCATAATTATATATTTCAATATTTGATTATAAAATTTATGATTTTATCATATCAAAATAACATTTGTTAATGAAAACGATTTGGTGCTTGTTTGCATATGAAATATCTGTCAGGCTTATTACAATTGGACAATGGTTTTAATTACAATGCATTGCTTCAATTTTTCTGCAAATTTAAAAAACAAAAAAAGTTACTGTAGGACTAATAGGACTGAAGGTATTTTTTTTTTTTTTGTCATGACTGTGACTATGGTTATTAAAATTAAGACCTGAAATTCAAGCATAGTATTGTTGAAGCGCTATATTTTCCGAGGTGTCATTTTGCAACTGCTCATGGCTCTTTGTATTGTTGCTAGGACGAATTATAATACAGCGTTTTCCATTTCAGTGTGAAAAATTGATCAGTGAGCGGGACTCTACAGTGGAATATTAACAATCGAAATATTAAAGATGACGGTATGCCTTTTTGCTTCCAAGGTCCAGGAATTTTTTTTTTTCTAATACAGCTGTTTCCAATTAAATTTTTGTGTTACCCAATTAGAAAAATCAAAACAAACAAATGGGTGCTTACATGGTTTATTCATTTCTCGCTTTTCTTTTACAGTAAGACAGAATTTTCTATTCGATACCAAGCAAAAATAAAGTATCTGAAGAAATATATAATTTACACTATATACAAAAAAATTATAATATACAATAATGAATCTTTCAATGTCCCATTTGTTATAAAGGTTAGTAAATCAATCATGTCAAATTTGTTTCCCTACCAAAATTGTTAACGAAAGTGAATTTATAATTTAAAAAAAAAAAAACCTTTTGCCACCGGATTGGAACTCGCAACCTCGTGCATCCAAACCGTGTACCGTGTCGACTTAACTAAGAGCTATCTCTGTGAGCTAGCTACTTATCACTTCCTTCTATATTGCGGTTTATACCCTACTTTTTATTTAAACATTGATTCACTGTTTTTTTATAAATTTGTTTAAATATTTTTAATATAAACTATTAAACCATCCAAGA
This sequence comes from Copidosoma aretas, assembly GCA_030522625.1. Taxonomy (NCBI): domain Eukaryota; kingdom Metazoa; phylum Arthropoda; class Insecta; order Hymenoptera; family Encyrtidae; genus Copidosoma; species Copidosoma aretas. The sequence goes on along the minus strand of JAPYYV010005475.1, from coordinate 33,650 downwards.
ATTACTTTATTAAGTTCTTCAAAACTTTGTAAAAAAAGATATTAGTTCCAGATTTTCTAAATGTTAATTAATATTTACATAGAAATATTTCTTTCATTTTATTAATCTGTTAATTTTCAATAGATAAATATTTATTTACTCAATTTTTACACTTTTAAAAAAATTTCTTTAACAAATTTTCACATTTATAATCATTTTTAATAATGTTTTTATAAAAACAATTATATATCGATGAATTATTTGTTTATTATTGCGTGTTATTCTGTTTAAATTTTTTTATTGGTGAACAAGGTAATGTTTGAGTTACGTTACATTTATTTACAGGTAATACTACTCGATTCAAGATTAAGCCGTTCTACTATCATATATATGTATAGCTGTATAGTAAACAAACATTCACTGCTCTCACGTACATTCCGTATAATTGCTAAATTTGTTTTCGGTTGGAATAAATAAAGAAAGTTTTAAATAATAAAAAATTATTTGTAAATAATCTATATGAGTACACGCATACAAGGACTTAATAAAATACAATTCCTTCGTAAATACTTGCAGTATAATTTTGGAATATTCAAATGCGCGCGCCTTGCATCTCAAGAAAAAAAAAGAATTTCTGAAATGGCCTTGCTATTACTACGACTCGATCGATACTCTGCGGAACATTTGGAATTGTTCCAAGGTTACCTATATTTTACGAGGTACCATCTGACAGCTGAGTATTTTTACTACAATAGAGTCACTGTTATAAAGCAGATAGGTAACGAGAAGTAAGCCATTTGCTGGGAAAAAGGATTATTTAGTTAATAATTGAACTATTTATTTGTTCAAAATACTGTTCAATCTTTTAAATGGGCTTATACCTGCATATTATTACTTTATAATCATAATATTTTATTAGTAACTTAGAAAAGTAGTATTTTCATTTTCCGTTATACATTTTTATTTCATGACTTTATTTTCATTTTATATGTCAATATCCTAGCAACTGAACACACGATTATTCTGAAATTAAAATATAATATGTTTGAAGTATTAAACTATATAATATTAGTTTTTTGAAGAAAACTGTAAATTTTTCATGACGAATAGTCAAAAACAGTCGTGAACGTGACGTACCTCCCCATAAGACGCCATGTATAACGATGAAGAAAACACGGACTTTGGATTAAAATATCTCTTTTTTGCGATACAGGAATCGTCTCATTTTTTGACAGGACGTGTATCATTACTCAAATAATAAGATACTAAATTTTCATGAAGACCTGTAAAAAAATTTTCATGAGCCATTTGCATGTATCTTAATGTGTAACTCCTTGCTTACGGTTACAAATCAAAGATGTTTTTAGGTTGCTCCATAATAAGTTGTTTATAATTTTCAAACTTCTTATTTTGCAGGTTTAGGGAGGTCTATAAGAAAAAAAGTTTCTTGTGCAATTCAAAGTGATATAAATAATTTTTAATACAGAAAATTTTATAAAGCTAATTATACTATTATAAATCGAGCCCTTGAGGAGATTGATTGGGAAGCTGTTACCATGATGGATGATATTAAAACTAGTGTAAATTATTTTAATTTTATTATAAGTGATCAAATTGAAACACATGTCCCTCTCCCTGGTCGCTCTTCCAGTCAGTTTCTTTCTTGCTACACTTCAGAATTAATCGGACTAATTATACGAAAAAAGACTTTACATTGTACATGGTGCAGAACTGGGGACAGTCTTATTGACTCTGAATTTAAAAGATTAAGATCTCTATGTTTATACACATCACGCTTACTGTACAAGAACCATATCTCGGAAATCGAAAATAATACGGATTGCAGGTCTTTTTGGAAGTTTGTAAATAATAATGAAATTTTTAACCAGTTCCCAATTACAATGTTACTTGACGATTCTAGATCCGTTAATGGACCTTAAACTGCAAATCTGTTTCGAAAGCATTCTTGTACATCATTTTTGTAATCTAGTTATACATACGATTTATGCAAGTCAGCAAGCACCATACGGCCTTCTTTTACTGTAACACATGCATCACTGAGGTATGCCTTCCTATCATTTAAGAAATCAGTCAGCTCTGGTCCTGACGGTATGCCTCAATACTTTCTTGATAAATGCTGGCCTATCTTAAGCAAACCCATCTTATATCTATTTAATCGCTCCCTTTGTGAAGGTTACTTTCCTTCCGCTTGGGAAACATCATTTATCAAAGTACTGGACCTACTCATCACAGAACATGTTTCTGATTGTTACCACTCGCTGATCATCTCTCAGCAGCATGGCTTCCTGCAAGGTCGTTCAACAATAACAAATCTTACATTATTCAATAATTTTGTATATTCCACACTCGATTAAAGACTTCAAGTTGATACTATTTACATAGATTTTTCTCGTGCTTTTGATTCCATCAATCATGATCTCCTGCTAGCCAAAGTACAGTCACATTGCTTTCAAGGTAAATTACTGTTCTAGCTCTCGTATCTCTCTGATCGGAAACAGGCAGTTCGAATCACTGGTGTCACCTAGATCTTAGCCTATCACTGTTCGGATAAAGTTTGATAGAGTTCAGCAGAATCATGGTTTTCGAACACCTGTTTTTTTTGCATCATGTGCATGAATCGGTTGCTCTTCCCCATTCCTGTAATAGGGTGTTATTGTCCCATGTACCTTATTTTGAGATCCTGTAGAATACTCTGTTTACACTCTCAATTAGTAAATATATGATCTACTAATAAACAGTATAAGCCGGCGAGTCTCTTTGGTTATTTGGTTGTAGGTACTTGAGTTATATTGTATTTTTATTTCGTATTGAGCTCGAGCGTACGGGTCCCCCGTTATCTGTTTTATGACTTGTATCACTAATGGTCACGTTTTATCGTTTTGCGTCTGTCCGTTTGCCAAATAAGTCGTGAGGGCAAAATAAAAATTTAAAGGGGCTGTGATGGAGCCGCTTTGGCTGCAATTCGACTTCGGCCATCCTTGGGGATCCATGAAAATAACCATCGGGTACACATTTCTAAGTCTTTGAGGGTGGGTTAGGAAGGACAAGGTTTAATGTAGTAAATTTATAAGTTTTTGACGAGCGGGGGGGAGGGCACCTAAAAATGGAAAAACTGATTTTTACGTTAAAACACGGAGAAAACGATCGAATTTTTGAGGGGGTCGAGGTAGAAAGGGGGGTCACAAACACATGACGATCATACAAGACACGTATAAGTATAACGAATTTACCTATGATTTGAGGGATCGTGGCTGAAGTATATCTATCTTATATTATATAGTTGCGAGTATAAATTCAGTCTCCAACCCCCTTGCCCTCCTCGCCCCCTCAAAATCTCGAAATATCTATCGAGTACCCCCCCCCCCCCCTAAAAATAAGGTAAAAATCTTAATAATTATCTCTTATTTTGACCTAATGAAATACATGCTTTTTTTAATGTCCCCCCTCGCTCCCGCTCCACCACCCTCGCTCCTCTGCAGCTGCCCCTCCTAATTTTTAGGTCCCCCTCTTGTCCCCCCCTCCACCCCTTTGCGACCTCCCACTCGAATTGAAATTTTGATTGTCAAAGATACGCCAAATTTTTATGAAAAATGTATGAACGCTCAAGCTATATAAGATGCTATGTATTTCTTGTTACCCAGCACCGAAGGCTTCACTCATGCAAAATAACACAAAAGTTTTACTTTTGCCGGGGGTCCCGAACCTTTTTCTTTCTTTTTTGGAGTCATTTAATAGTATTTGACAGTTATGAACAATTAATTACTAAATTTAACTTATAATTATGTTAAATAATATCTTTTTTAATATTTAGAAAAAAATACGATTAATGATTTGATAAGATTTTCCATTCTAAATAAAAACAGTATAATTTTAGTGAATGAAATATTTAAAAAAATTTCACTAGAGATTTTTAAACAAATACTCATTTTTATAGGTTTTTAATATTTGAAGGTTGTGTGAAACGATGATTCTGCTTAGGACTTATATTAAATAATGGAGAAAGCAATGGAAGGTAAAATAAAAGTTTAATTGTTATTTGCAATAAAATAATGTATTTTTGTATTATAGATTATTTAATTTATGAAGAAAAACTCATGGATTACTTAATAAGTCTAGAAAAAATAAAAAATGATGAAGTTGACAAAATACCAAAAAAACTCTACAAGCTAAATTTGGAAATCATAACAACCAAGAAAAAAAACTTGCTATAAATAGCTTTAACATAAAGAAAAAATGATAGAGAATATTTTAAATAATTTTATAGTCGGTTTATCATGAAATATACTTTATTATTATTAAAAAAAAATTACAATATAAATTCATAGTTATTTCTAGAAAAGAGTTTTTTTAACAAATTTTTTTTTAATATTTAAGGTTCAAAATATATATTTATTATAAGTACATTCTTGAATTACCTAATTATTTATATATTACCTGTAAATTAAAAAAAAAACATTTAACATAATATCTAATATCGTTACAAATTTACTTTTTCTTTAAAATTAGTTTTTTATTTATGTATTTGAAATTCCGTAGATTATAAAATTTTAAGAAATGAAAATTTATGAATTGGTATATTGTAAGTGTGTATGGTTAGAAGTAGTATTTGAGTTATTGAAATAGTTTGCGCACTTCTTAGCAACAATTTTCAAGTTTGTGTCATTTATATACTTTTATCCATTATCTATCAATTTATATCATTGTATTATTTTTTTAGTTATTTCTTATCATATTCATCTATTGTGAACGAGTTAAATAGAACATTTTTTATTTAATAGGAATATACATATGTATGTGTGGGTATATGTGTACATTGTATACATGCTGTCTATATGAATGTGTACTGAAACGTGAAAATTCCCGCAGTTTTTTCAATTAAAATGGTGCAGGATCGTTGCTACAACGCTCTAAAGAGTTTCTAAAAAATTTCAGATATTACTTAAAAGCGCAAATTTGAAAGAAAAACAATTATTTTCATAATTTTTGAAATACCTGAATTAATAATAACAAATAACAATAACGACATTAAAAGAAAAAATGCGTCCGTGCTTGGGACATGAACTTGAACAGCAAGATGGTCAATCCAACATCTTAACCACTCGCACAGAGTCAATAGTACACTCAAGGGCCATAAATTATTTCCTAGGTATGATGAAATTGAACATAGCGTAATGTTACCTATAGTATCCAATAGCTGATTTAAATATTACTGTCACGACCAATATCGTACTGAAAGAAGAGTTAATGACCCTTGGGTGTACCATTTACGTCTATAAAAGGCATAAGTGCCATGTATTTTTATTTCCCTATTTACTACTTTATCACACAGATATTAATAGTTGAAATAATGTAAAGAGTTAACAGAAGTATTTAAAAATTATTTATTTTAATGATTTGATAACTTGAAACTTTTTATTGAATCTAAAATAAAACCTAACAATAAAGTAGAACCTCATATTAAATCTGAAGAGTAAACCTAAAAAAAATATATTATTTGTAGAAGACAAAAATACTATAAATGCTTAGACTGAGTAATCAACGCTTATTTAGTTCTTTATTGATATGCAATATTTGTATTTATTATCCAGTTGTAAGTAAGTGTTACGTCGGGCGAATGACGTTTCTTCGGGCCTAAGCTTTCGCTTAATAGCCCAAGGGATTCGGTTTTGAAAGAAATTTCTAAAAGTCGGTACTCTGAATTTGAACTAAAACGCGTAAAAAATGCAGTATAATTCGCGGCGCGATGGCTGAGTGTGATCGTAGGGTATGGTGCCATACGATCCCAAACAGCTATAAATGAAAAAGATAACGTTGGCCTAGTCACTCCTGTGACTAGGTATTATTCACGATTCTCAGAGGTATTCTTGCCCGATACGGCGCGGCGCGTCGCGATAGGCTAGCAGAGCTGGAGGCATCAAAAACCGACAGCTCTTACTAGGTACTTATTCGGCGTGAAGGTGAGGTAAGGAATTCGAAAGGAATTTGTTGAATTTTACTTACTTTTTATTACTGCTTTTAATAGTACAAGGTAGCACGAGCTTACTTGCTTGGGATACTGAGGAGACTCGGAAATATCAGGCGGCAAGCCGCTTAAAAAAAATATTAGCTTCTGGCGGCAAGCCGCTTAATAGTAACTAGGTTCTAAGCCGTGGCCGAACTGTTGATACGGGTGAAGTTGGGGCTTTTTATATGTTTGGCTCGTTGCTGCAGGCGGTGACGGGATGGAGGGTTACACGAGAGAGCTTTTAGAATGTTCTAATGACTTATGGTCAAATAGAATTTTACCAAGTGTGGGGCTTTGTTGTCTCGGCCACTCGCGTTGCCTGCACATATGCTAGCTCTCCCGCGTCCGGTTCCTCTGGTGTCAGAAAGAGGGGAGGAATCTCTGCATTACTCAGTTCCTTCCGTCTTTTTTTACATGAGTAAAAATGGTACAAACTTTAGTGTATTTGTGAATCTTATCTTTCGGCATGGCTTACAGGTTTGACGTTGCGCGCAATATGCTATTTTTCGCGAACCGAGCTGCTAGAAACTTGAATGGTAAAAATCGTCCAATCCAGGGCAAAGTTGCCGGAGGGTGCGTGTGCGTTGCAGCTTGGTTTGCAAGTACTTGCATATAATTTACAGAGGAAATCGGCTTATGCTAGTTTATTATAACTAGATGTAATTCGGGGTGCTCGTAATATAACAGTCTGTTATTATTAGTTATTAATTGCTTTAATCATATAGTTGATGTGCCGTAAATTGTTTGTAATTTTCATATGGTTTCTAACAGTGTATGCTTCTTAATTTAAATGCTCAATCGGCATTATTGTTCCCAGTTTCGTGAACCTTAGAAAGGGGGTAGGAGAAATATATAGCGAATCAGTAGGTATATATATTTATGTATATGTACATATACACTTATTCGCATACTTAAGTATTCCAGAATTCTAAAAAGGTAGCATAGAACGCAGTGATGCGCGTTCATCACCTAGCTTGAGGCGATAGTTGTTTACGTTCATCATAACACTCGAGCGCAGCGGTACGCATTTGATGCGCCAGCATGCCTCATGTCGAACGTCGCTGAAGTGTCCGTTTATTGTTCTTAGAAGGAGATAACAAAACATACGATGTATGCTCTGTTATCTGCGCGTTGCTTGGGAAAAATTATTAGGGAAATTTCCGACGTTACATAGGAAAACAGAAATACAGGGCGCCCGTACGTTATACAAATGAAAATTGTACATAGGGTATCTCGTTCACTCTGGCCAAGTGAGTAAAATGCTGGCTTGGAAATTCTGCGGCTCCAGTTCGTTCCCCACGTCCAGCTGTTTGTTTCCTTTTTCTAAAAAAATTTTACTATTATTATGATTAGTCATTATGAATTCATGTTTTGCTAAAATAATAAAAAATATCAATTTTTTTTGAGATTTGGAATCATAAATATATATTTCATATTTTCCTTATCATAAACCAATTTGATCTTTTATTAAAAGTCAAAGCAGTGAGTTAACTCTGTCTATAGTTGAATGGTTGTAAGTAAATATTTGGATCTTTTAAATATTGGTATTTTCTATAATATAAAATTTATTGAAACAGAATAAAACCGATTTTGGTAATTTTTAAACTAGGTAATTTCAATTTTTATGAAAGTTAATTAACATAACTCCTGGAATTTATAATTATTTTTAATTTATTTATGTTCCTTTTACTCATTAATGTATTTATGTTGCTACTGACATTAAGTTTAAATCAATAAGTAATGTGTTAAATATCTTCCAGTGAACTACAAACCGAATTCGTGGACACTTTACTTTGTTGTTTTACTTCTGTCAGGAGTCCTGTGACTAACCCTTTTTTTTCATTAACATAATCATCACACAATTTTTTACTATCGTATTCATAAATTCATCCACGAACATTAAATACCGCGCCTAATTTAAGATTCAAATCCTCGCACCTGATTCAAGAATGCGCCTGTCCGTAGTTCACAATACCAGCCGCCAGGAGGCAAACACTTAGGTCAGTGCTACCGCAAGCGAGTAAGTGATTTTTAGTGCTTAAGAAACGTTGCTCGGCCGCTTGATATCATTAGCTCGCTCAGCAGATCGGAAGGAGCGCGAGAGTGGCTAGAGCAAGACGCAGTCAATCTATTTCTCTGTACAATAAAACCATATTCTAGTCGTTTTTCTCTTATTTTTGGGCCTGACTCTCTGTCAAATCTCGTAATTTGTAGTCTTCTACCGAGATCTGCCTACAATGGTGCATCTATACACCCCCCCAACAATACTAATAAATATATCCTTTTAATTAATAATAAGTGTTCCTTGCTTCATCTACTACATAATTACAAGTAACATGGTAGTAGAGTCAGTGGATCTCTCGAAATACTTTTTGTTTCTCACGTGTCTTGCCGAACATGTGAAGACAATTTTAAAGTGCGAATGATCGTTGCTAGTGATGCTTTCAGAATTCCGCTTTTAATGGCAAAGATTACGAGTGTTGGAACAAGAGAATCACGATGATTCTATAATTAAAGAAATGCAATGTTGTAGCAACAAAGAGAATGGCCACAACAGATAATGAAGACGATTGGGTCGAAAAGGACTTGAAGGCAATCAATACAGTGGAATTTTAAACGACCAGTTACTGTTGGCTAAAGACAAATAGACGAGGTATGAGATGATTAAGAAATTTTATGAGATGTACTTAAGGTAATCTATCACCCAGAGGTCTATGTACAATACATCATCTGTTAGTGTGTTCAAAATACGCATAACGCTCAGCTGTAGAAAAGGCTAATTTTTACGTTCTGCAGAGATATGGTAACAGTATCTATTGAGTATAACTTTCAGTCTTTATATTTTTGCTGCACATGCACACTCGTATACATATGCGGTTGCTCTGTTATCAAATATCTGACATGTATGCAACAGAAACATTACATAGCGAATGTTGAATGATGAATTGTTTTTATTCAACATGGTGATTTCAAAATTGTATAATTGTATCAAAATCGACGTATTGGAAAGTATTTTGATGGGAAAACATGTTATGCAGCGTTCGGGTTTTTCGCTTGCGTAGTGGACATTTTTTAGCGTTCCCTCGTTTCACATGACGCTTTGAATGTATATATGTATTTAACTGTAGCTACAGCTTTATATAAATGTCAGCTGGTCTATACTTTTCCCTCTCTACGCGCTGCTTGTATATATGAACGAAGCCGTACGTTGGCTGCTGACGGTGCCCGACCGATAGATTGATGTATATAGGTATATAGCAGTAGATAATGTTAGTAGCAACACAAATGCAGAAATACATGAGCAAGTGAAGGAAACATAAATCAATTAAGAAGAATTATAAATATCAGGAGCCACAGTAATGAACTTTCATGAAATCATGGAAATTAAAGAGTTTAAAAATTGTGATAATTGATTTTATTGTGTCTCATTAAATTCAATATTATAAAAAATACCAACATGTAAAGATTAAAATATGTATCCATCATCGTTATGTTTAACTATAGACACAGTCGACTCACTACTTTGACTTTCAATGAAAGATACAATCTGTTTATGATAAGAAAAATGTGACATATATATCAATGATTCCAAATTAAAAAAAAAATTAATATTTCTTATTATTTCAGCAACACCTGAATTCATATGGACAAATTATAATGGCAGTAAGTTTTTTTTAGGAAAAGAAAAAAATAGCTGAATGTGGGACACGAACTGGGACCGCAGGATTGCCAAGCCAGCGGTTTATTCACTTGGCTAGAGTGAATGAAATACCCTATGTACAATTTACTTCTATATAACGTACAGGTTTCATGTATTTCTGTTTTCTTATTTACAACTGGATAATGAGTACAAGTATTATGTATCAATAACGAACTAAACCATCAGCTAGCTTCGCGCTCGAACTTGGAAACTGATTCTTGCCGCATCCCATGTGGCCACACTTATAGTATGTTTTGCCTTTTTTGTTATCACTCTTAAATGCACTTAAGGTAATTGGTCCAAAAGTCGACATCCAACAGAAGCAATATTATCATTTATAATAGGTTAAATATTTGCAAAGGTTGCCTGTAACATTTTACAGATATCAAACTTTAAAGTTACACACATTGACATGTAAAGTATAAGCAAACTGCACGAAAAACAGACGTTATATACGATTTTGTATACCTGTAAGAATAACATATTTAAATTTTGGATAGTTAAGCCGTAAAATTTTTGAAGGATCATCATTTTAATATGATTTAGCATGTTTGTAGTACATCTATATATCTATGAAGTTGTTCTCAGCTTTGTTAATTTTATAGATATTTTAAAATGTTTCTTGTAATATTCTTGTAACCCAGTAACACAGCAAAGAGGATGGCAGGTCCTGCGTATAGTATATATCTATAGATGTTTAATAGGTAGGGGCCAGGTGTGACTCATTGGACCTGCCATCATCTTTTTCTTTCATTGACGGGACAAGTTGTCATAACTTAATTACTCTATTTATATTATCTCTATGGGAGTAGAGCACTAGCTGCACCACTCTACAGGCTCGTGCGCTGATATATGAGTATAGTACGTTTAACGCACCACAGTATAGCTACTACTGTACTACCAGTGTACTCTGTAAGCATTCACAGTCGATGGCCAGGTGATCCACTGACTAGGCCGAGAGCAGTACGCACAGTTGGTACTCTGTGTGACCCCGTCAGTTAAGCAGATGTTCTACTTTCCTCTCAGTGTAAAAATTTGAAAAAATTTACATTTGATTTCGCTGAATAGAGTGTGTAAATTTTTGGTTGTTATACTCACACTGTACAAAAATTTAAGCTTTTAATAATGATTACCGCGTCAGTATTGGATTTTTAATGAATAGGGTAAAAGCACGTTTTTTAAGCAAATTTCAAGAATACTAGAAAACCGATCAGAGCCTACAGAAACTTATTTTGTTAGTCTTCTTGTTGCGCATTTTTTTACTAGCACAATTTTAGTCCTTGAATACAAAGTTTTGTTATAAATGATAAATAGCCGGTTTTGAGAATTTGTGACAATTTTTTTAACAGCTGCACTGATAATGTACGCGTGTACAAATTTAATATGTTATGACTGACTCAAGAATCTAAAATAAAAAAAAATAAAACTGCTGGTGTAAATTAATTTTTTTAGTAGCCCTCTTTCAGCTGTTCTATCCGACTATAATATTTAAACATTCTTCTTGGTGAAAAATTAATGAGAAAGTACTATAGGGAATTTCAAACATAATAGTCTTAATCTAATTGGGATATTGCATGCAAAATTCTATATAGTACGTCAGGTAGATTATCAAAAAATATTGGACACGTAATTTTTTTATTTACAAAAACAAAAAATGACGGAGATGGAGTGCATCAGAGTTGAGGAGTGGGAGTAAAATACGTCATAGGGACAACAATTTTTATATCCCTATGACGTACTTCATGACCACTCCTGAACTTTGATGCACTCCAGCTCCGTCATTTTATGTTTTTGTAAAAAAAAAATACGTGTTTAACATTTTTTGATGATCTACCTGATGGTCTAAATATGATTTCTTATGCAAGATTCCAATTAGTATCAGTGCTGATTATCGTTTATTTTCCATTTCTACGCAAAACCTATATTGTATTCGTCAGATTCAAGTTATTATTTTAATAGAATATAAAAAATAATCTTTTTTTCTACTGTAGTAATAATCTATATATTTTACAGGCGTGTAATTGAGAAGCTGCTGAATTAAAAATATTGCTCCATACAAAAATCGAGAATAAAAAACATCATGGCTTTTGCAGGACTAAAAAAACAACTCAATAAAGCTAATCAGGTAAAGTTAGAATAGTTTCATTAACATTTATCATGCAACTACCATGGTACACATAACATAAGGTATGCTTACTGCCAACCTAGTTTTTGTTATTTTGTGCATATCCCACGTCCATTATTTTTGGATGATTATCTTGTTATGAGAGTTAAGTAGGAGATCTCCGAAATTAGGTAATAATTGAATGTATGAAAGGTGTGCCTCAGCGTACGTCATGTTCTTAACGCCATGGTAACTATTACATTTATTGATTATTTACGTCATATTGGATTTTCTAAAGTCTAATTTTTTTTTTTTCTGTAATACCCCTGCGTAACATTTCGTACACGGATTACTATAAATTTCACTAAAAGGTGTTCTATTTTAATTCCATTTAGGACATCTATTGAATATATTTCAAGATAATTGTTACACAAATTGACCCTAAAGTTTCAAAGTAGTTGAAACGTTGTTTGAAACAGTGATGATTTTGAAAATTTATTTTGAGTCTGGAGAGAACATGAAAGTTAAAAAGAATAATGAAAATGTTTTTCGAAAATAGGAAACATATAACGATGTAATTAAACTCTATAATCAGCTTTTTTCGCTAATCGCCAAGAATATATATTTTTACCGAATGTTATTACTTAAAATTTGGGGTAGCTCGAGAAAATTATAACTCAGAGATTACATTGAAATTTAATAAAATTAGTCCGGTAAAGTTATTTAACAATTTATACACACAACTTTATTCGGACATCATTTTATTAATTCAACGGTGAAAAAGCTCAATAAAATATGAATTTCCGTATTGTGTCGTATATTGTACTATGCTAATTTACTAAATCGTATTTTTTTTATTTTAAAATACATTCAGTACACAGAAACAGTTATTGAATGATTCTATGCTTGCGTACGTAGTCTATGGAATGAAACGTTTGGCTTCAGCTCGTGCGCAAAGAAACAAAAAAATTAAAAAATGTGTATGAATGTATGCATATTAAATGGTACGGTATATAATAGACTAGGACAGTTGACGATTTTGAACCTTCCGGGCTCTAACAGCTATTTTAATGCTTCAACTTCTAGAAACATGTTGGATTAAAAAATTTAAAGTCACGCGGATTTTTTCGTATGACATATGGCGGCCAGCAGAAGATGCCAAAAACCAGTTTTTGGCATTTTATTCGTAACCTGAGAAATTCATCGAAAAAAGTTTAAAACAAAATCACAGGCGTTAAAATTATCTACAAAATGGCGCCTGCAGAATTAAAATCGGTTAATAAAATTTCTCACAAATGTAAAAAAACCATCAAAAAGTGCTGTTTTTTAATTTTGCTATAACTTTTGCAATAATAATTTTTTCTTTTTCATAATTGAGGAAAATGTTAGTCCTGATGGGCCAAATAACCAGCCGTAATCTCGATTCTGTAAGATCAATAGTTTTGGCAAAATTCCATTTTAAAGTAAAAAAGTGTTTTCGTAAAATTTAATTTCTCCGGATTGAGGCAGTCGGATTTTTATTTTTTGGAATCTACTTACAGTTTAAGAGATGTACCACCATATGTAATTAAAACCTAAGTCCATCATTTAAAAAAGATGCTCAAAATGGCGTTCAAAATGGTGCATGTTTTAACCGTATTAACAATTGCAATAACTTTCTTTTTCTGGTTGAGGGACGTTGAAATTCGATATATATTTAGCTGGCATTTTTACACGAATTTACAAAAAAAAATGTGGTCCTACGACGTTCTGGAGCAGATTTAAGAGTAATAATGATAATAATGACGACCATGGCAATGATGGCAATGATAGTTATGATGATAATTATGGTTGTAATAATGATGGTCGAGGCAGCCGCGCGCGGCCGTACTGGAATCTGTTTTGGCGGGTTCAAAGTCAGTAGCGCTTGCAGATTCGTCATTATCTCGGCTTACCGTGTACGTATAAGAATTGATTTGTAACTGATTTGAGGTAGCTCGACGAGATAAGCACGATAACGTACTCTATTTTATCCTGCATCGTATGATTGGCGCTCTAACCAGTGCTTTACTCTATCGTCTATTTTTCTTTGCGAACTTTGTTCACTTTTTTTGGTTATTTCACTACATTATATTTACGATGCTTACGGTTGACTCTCAATAAAACCGATCAGTTGCCGTGACTGGCGGCCTTAAAACGCTTACTAATTTTTTTCTCATTAAAGTTGAAGGGATAGACCACATTACCTTTAAATTTTGGCAATTTTTATTGTAAAATGTGACCCAGGGACTTTTTTGAAAAAAAAAAACAAACAAATGTCTTTGCTTTAGAAAGTTGTAGGATAACATTTTTTTATGTAAATTCGTAGAAAAATGCTAGCTGAGTGAATATCGAATTTTAATGTTCCTAAACCAGAAAAAAAATAAGTTATTGGAATTGTTTATACGGTAAAAACGTGTACTATTTTTAACGCCATTTTTCAGCAACCTTTTTTTAAATAATAGGCTATGGTTTTAATTATATATGGTGGTAAATCTCTTAAAGAGTATTGGAGGCGTTTCACGTCTAATCGCACAGGCTGCGCGAGAGACCAGTTTTTATCCTTTATTTACAGTATCGAGTTCATGAGGGAGATGAATCGAAGTAAGCATTTCTGACGTATTTTAACCTCGGCTTTTCGATGAAATCATTAAAATTACAAAAAAAAGTCAGCACAACCCCAAAAAACTATAAAACATGTTATATTTTTAAAAGGGTTTCTTCAATCCTTTTTTTTATCATTTAAAACGAAAGAGGACGTTTTTTTACGTTGCTATAGTAATTTCCAGAGTGTCCACTCTTACATTCTTCGAGAAATCCAACGCCAAAGTCTACACTCTCATGCCGCCGCGACGGACTGCCTTGTGGCGCGGCGCAGTGCGTCTATACAGTATTATTCTTCACAATAATTATTGAGGCATAATATTAATAAGCGTTGATATCGGGCTCTGTTCTCCTCCTCTGAGCTCATTTACAGCACCTATTATTATTATTCTATTAATTGGGATAAATGTGACGGCAATAAATAATTTTAGTTTTATTTGCTTGAATGATGTACTTTGTGTATTTGCTATTATTTGTGAAGTTTATTGAATTTTGAAAAAAATTTGTAAGTATAACTCAAGGTTCAGGAATTGTCTTTTTAATAAAAAGTAACTTATTCAATTTTTAGGTTAGTTTGTTTGTTTACATTAAAATCTATTAGGATGGGTACAGTTTTCAAGGCACAGTGCATCAATCCTTTAAATTTGAACAAACACACAAAACACTTGGTTAAATTTCCATCAACTAAAAGAGCTGAGTATTCAGCAAATCTAGAATCAGCAAGAATCTGTTCCGGTTGTAGATCTCAAATGTATAAACATAAATTAACAAATGATGTCGATCCTCCCGTTAATGATAATGACGATGAGATACATCATGATCAATTGGACTATTACACAGCGGGCATCGCAGTCCGCAATAACATGAAAAACAAATTTTCAGAATTAACTTTAAGTAGTGAGATAATTTCACTTCTTACTCTAGCTCCACAATTTTGGTCAATCAGAGATTTAGAAAGAGTATCTGGTTGCTCTAATCATGAAGCTCGTTTATCGAAAAAGTTATTTGCTAAGAAGGGGTTACTTCCGGAACCTGTAAAAATAAATGGTAAAGTTCTTGCGGATGATACCGTTTCTTTAGTCCAAGATTTTTATAACAGTGATGATATAAGTCGTGTTATGCCTGGCAAAAATTTTCTTAGTTCAAAATAAAGTAATTTCAATGCTCAATGTGATACAACTGTTAAAGTAATCTATTTCGAATTTTCTCACCCCTAAAGTAGCATGAAACCGATTTTTGGACATAAACTATCGTTATGACAACCTTAATAAGGCATGAAACTTGAATTTTTTTTTAGAATTAATACAAGGGTATCCAAACAAATATTTTAAGCCTGGAATTATTAAAATCTTTTGGAAGTTTTCTAATATACGAGTGATTTTACACAAAAATATCAGTATTTTTTAAATAAAAACCGTACAAAATATTTTATCAAAATGAATCGAAACGGGAAATAGAGCTACTTTAAAGCTCTATTGAATGTTACCATTGAGAAATTCAAATTAAATTTTTTTAACCGTTGAAGATCTGAAAAATCTGTTGTTTGACCATAATAATCGTTATGAAAACATTAATGAGGTATAAAACTTGATTTTTTTTCCGAACCGCCATAAGTAGATAAAAACATAAATTTTCAGCCTTGAATTATTTGAATCCACCGTTGGGCTCCTGAGATATGACTTAGTACATACACATACATACACACACACACACACACACACACACACACACACACACACACTGACATATTTTTTCGAAAATTGGTATTTTTTCATTTTAGACACTATATAAAACACTCCTAACGCATTTCTAGAAAAAAAATTTTTTTATCGATACAAAGCTTTCTCTATGATAAAGCAAAAAAAAATGAAGGAGCATACTTAGTATTTATTTTTTTGATTTTCAGTATTCATTGAAGTGGTGTTAAAGGTTTCAGTTGAGCTTCGAATGAAAATACAGTGATAGCCCTAGCTTCTATACATTCTCACGTATACATTCTCTTCCTTCCCAGTTTTTTAACAGTTTGAGCTAATCCTCGACTACTTTTTGTGAAACCCTTGAAGTGATGGTTATTCAATATAATTATTGCATTTTTTTTATTAATAAACAGTTACTAAAAAAAAATTTTTAACGCTAATGATTTTTCAATAATAGAAGTTTTTGGATAATTTAATAATGATAACGGCGTACTTATGTGTTTTTTTTTTTTTGAGCGATCACAAAAAGTTTTCCTGACCTGCAGTGCTTCTCGCTAAGATTGATGAGATCATATTTAGTTTGAATTTAAGTGGCTGGATTTGCTATTTGTTTTTGTTGCCCATTACAAAACGATTACACGTTTTAAAATTATTGATATTTTATACTTACATAACATTGAAAATTTTTCGTTCATTATGTAAATTTATCTTGCGTACAAGTATTCATGATGTTAGTTGAACCCACTGTTTTCCAATTAAGTATAAACAATTTCGTTTGAAATATTTTGTCAAAGCAACATTGTGATTTTATTTACCTGCGAACGCCAAAGGAATGCGTGACTTTGCTTTTGAAACTCTTTTGATTATTAGTAGATCTCATTGAAATCTGCTTGTCAACTTCCATGTTTTCTAACTGTTTATCAATACTCTTTTCTGTTGCTAGTACATCTATATTTTTGTCAACGAAATACATTTTAAATTGGTGAAAAATAAAAATGTATATATTAGAAAACTTATGAAAACTAAATAAAAAATAAAAAACAAATACGTGCGTTTCAGGACCTTTGTTTATTATATATAAATTATCCCCAATCGTCAATCTCCCCGGGGATGTCATTTTCCCTGGAATCCGTTATTTTCCCTGAAATCCGTCATTTCCCCCAGATACTTTAAAATCCCTTTTTGATATAAGTAAATATTCTTTTACCATGCTAGCATTTATTGTTTTCAATGTATTATCCAAAAATTTTTTTTTCAATGATTGTTATGCTACGTGAAATATAATTAGACTATTGTTGTGTTAACATTAAATGTCATGGTAACAATTGTATTTGCGTAGCGCGAACGGACTTTTAGTTAAGTCCGAATCTAATGCAAGAAGGTTTGCGGTGTAAAATCATATTCGTGGTCTGAAATGTGAGTTATGAATAATAAAAAATGAGTGACAAGATGATCATCACTGTGTTATATAATTTTGCGCGTGCTCAGGAATGTCATGATGCTGTATGTAAGAACTTTAGACAACATTTTGCATGTTGATTTTGGTTAGAGTAAGTTGGTACGCATCAAATACATCGACATTTGGTGTTTTCGGCAAGCTTGTTATCTTAAAAATTATTTGAAATTTAATGCAAAAGACTAATTAATGCAAAATCTTTTAGGGATCATTCGTTATCTAATCGGCTGTTGTCATTCGTTCCATGTGGCTGCTTCAAACCACCACAGCTGCTTCTAATATCGACTTCGGCCGCTCCCAGATCTTGGCAAATTTAATGTCCAACCGTGGGCCAAGTGTTTTTGGCTGTGCTCGGATCTTTGGAGATCCAAGCATCAATGGCAAACCGATTTTTTCCAGCCACCCCCAAATCTTCATTGTCCCACGCTTCAACGGCAAGCCGAGTTTCTTCGAACTTGCCTGGATTATTGTGGACTTAAGCTTTAATGGCAGGTTAAGCTACATCGGCTTCTTCGTCGTGCTCTACATCCGCGTCGGCCCAGTCGCTCTACTCTCTTGATTTATTCGCACTTTTATTATCTAATTTAACTATTAATCTCTTACAAAAACTCACATATCTACACATATACTTACAGATACGCGCCAGTCGTAAAAATTCAAAAAGCTGTGTTTCCATCTATTTTAACGATACAACCGAAAAAATTATAATTATTTTATTATCTATTTTGTGACGGCAAAAATGCATCCCAAAGCGGATCGATGAACATATTCGAACAGAAATCTTGTTGAGGCTGTTGAGAATCCCTCTGGAGAATGTCTAAATAGCCTACAGAGGCCCTAAAAAGGCAAAATAATGATGGGTACGGGAGGCCCCCCTTTGGTATCCTCAACAGCCGTATACCTAACCAAAGTTAAAGCGTCTCTGCGTTGTTTCACGCCCTCAACTACTAAACCCTTTCTTGAACATAACAACACAGAACATTCATTCTAAACAGATTTTTTCTTCGTTTCTTAAAATTATACAACGTAATAGTCTAACAACCTCTTAATTTAATTCATGAATCATATTTCGAGAGTGAAAAAAATTTATTGATGCGTCAGTACGACTGGATCAACAACAAATATAAGATACTTATGTTCACCATAATATTCTTCATACGCACAAAATTTTCTCACATTTTTTTATTAAAAATAAACAGCTTCAAGATTTTTTCCGTAATAAGAAGTACATAAAATTAAAGCTTTATCAACTCGAAGTAGATTAGCACTTTAGGGCCTCAAGGTAATGAGTCATTTTTGAAAGTTACAAAGGATATTGTAAACAAAAACAGCCCAAAACACGTGCTGTATTGTAGCACGGCCGAAAAATTTTTCATTAAATTGCTTCTCAAATTTTTGCCTTCCAATATTTTGAGTTTCAATTTTGTAGTATTCAAAATTTTTGGTTTTGTAAAATTCTTTACACTCTTTTATCAATAATTTTTTTTAATATAGATCATATTGATTATTGAAAATTGACTTTTTTCAAAAAGTTTGTTGTATATCTATTTTTTGGTATTTTTTTACATTTTCGTTGAAAAAGTTAATAGATCATGAAATTTTCTATGAAATAATGTATTTTAATGACGAATGCGTGGTAGTTTAGGCGGCAGGGGGTTGTCATAGCCGATTAAGGTCCGCTGCTCCACCAAGGTTTTTTCTATGTATTTTGTCTCTTCAATCATAATTTTGATCGCTTCAAGCTTAAAAGACCACGCAATAAAAAGTTATAAAGAATTTTTTAAACAAAAAAAAATTATTTTATTTTTTCCACAAACCAGATTTTTTTCACATCAACTGTTTTGGAGAAAAAAGATCTTCTGTACAATTAGCAAAAAATCTTCGGATTATGTTATAAAATTTCTAAAGTTTCTATAAATGCACATTTTACAATTTTAAACCATGTATTTAGCTGTTACTGAATTATTTTTAACTCACTAAGGCTGAAAATTTGTCTCGAGGCGTATAATTTTATATAAGAAAAGATTTATAGTCATAAACCACTTCAGAACCGCGGTGTTATCTAAAAACGCATGGACGCTTATAGACCTACTACCTATAAATAGCTACAACTATATATAAGATGTGTATTGATACATCCATGGCACACACCCCGTACAAAACTGGCCATGCGTTTATCAAATATACCGCGGTTCTCAGGCGGTTTATGACTATGAATCTTTTTTTATCTAAAAGTACATTCCTCAAGACAAATTTTGAGCCCCGGTGAGTTAAAAGTAATTCAGTAACAGCTGTGTAATACATGGTTGAAAATCGCAAGATGTGCATTTTTGCAAACTTCAGGAATTTTCTTAACATTATATAAATTTTTTTCCAAGATTTTACAAGAAAATTTTTTGCTCCAAATTAGATAATTAATGAAAAAAAAATTTTCATTTGTAAGAAAAAGAAATTGTTTTTTTTGTTCAAAAAATTGTATATAAGTTTTTGTTGCGTGGTCTTTCAAGCTTCCACCTTCAAAATTTTGATTCGGGAGACAGAGATACATAAAAAAACCTTGGTGGAGCAGCGGACCACCATCGGCTACGAGACCCCTCCTGGCGCCTGAACTATGGGTGCATTAGTGTGTATATAAAAAACCAGTTATATATCAGCATTCCACAGACCAATTTTGTTATTACATGGATTTTTTCTGAATAATGATTGAATTCCTATTACAGCTGAGTATACAATTTTAATTTTATTGATTGGTTTTTTTTTCATATCGATTTTATCGCCACTTGATTTTGGGTTCTCAGGCGGGAAAATAGTATCTGTACCTCGGTCGTAAAGGCTACTTCACAAACCTCGAAACGGCTCTTGCCTTGTAAACTTCTTGGTTCGTAAATAAAGTCCCTCCGAACTTGGTAAAAAATATACTACGACACTATTGTGACGTACGATAGCGTATAGCTATACGTCCATCCGCCCTTCCCTAGTCAAGAGCCCTCTCGAACGGGGCAGTACATGGTAGGCAAGGGAAGAGTGAGTCAGGAGAAGGAAGGGAGACCAGACCCGACGCTCGAGGGGGGTAGACGCATCCGCTCCGGCTTGCGACTCACACTTGGCTCTTCCCTCGGTCTCTAATTCGATAAAGAACTATTAACCTCACGCGCTGTGCACCTATTTCCCGATCACCATACCGACCGTAATCTGATGTAATAGTAATTTTTGTGTAAGAAGTCGAATCGGTCGAAAGATATTTTTTATTTTTCTTCTTTGGAAGTGAACATAGCGCAGCGTCCTGAAACAAAAAGTAAGTGCGAGTAAAAGAAACAAAAGAAGAGCCTCTTGAAATGTAAAGACTGAAAAAGTGATTCAGTGTGACAAGACAGTAATAGTGAAAAGAAAAGAAGTTTGAACAGACCAGGGATCACGTGGAAACGAGTCAGCGAGGTAACCTTAGGACAACCATGTTTGCAGCTTTAATACCAGCTACCAAGAGCAGAGGAATAGGAAAGAACATTCCATAACACCCCGTATAACGAAGCCAGGGACAAGAATAGAGGGAAATAATGCAGATCAGATCACTCATACTCATAATCTGGACGGCAGCAAACTGGTAAGTTAAAATATACTGTTACCTTCACCCCCATCGACCCCGGGAATAAATTCAGAAGAGGCACTTATAAAATAGATCGAGAAAAAACCCCTTATACTTATTGTGCATGAAAAACGCATAAATACATACGTATGTATTATATATCAATAGGCTTGCAGGATAAGATAATCTGCTGCGCCAACAGTAATGAATATAACAAAAAAAGACTAACGCAGCGTCCCTAATCGACAACAAACGCGAGAAAACCCCCATTTTGAAGTTGTTTGATATAGAGCCCACGCATCAAAAATTCAAAATAAGCAAAGCAGACAAATTCCGCTATTCTCAGCTCCGAATTTTATTTACGAAAAGAATAAGAAAGTTTGAGAAAACGCGGGCGAAATGGTAAGGTGACGCATAGCATAAATACGCAACCACCACGAGAAAAACGAGAAAAACAAGATCGCAAAAATAATAACGGATCATGACATCTGGTCTGAAAATCTAGGCACTATACTAAAAAATGACAGGACTAGGTGATAAAAGAGGTTAGCCAACAATAGGGAACTCTTACTCTGCAACAAACAGGAAATGACGAACGTGGGACAAAGCGCTCACTTACACGGACAGGGCTCGAAAAAACTCTTGGCCGATGACAAAATCGCACTGCATCAAATAAGCGAAGCAAAAAACAGGGAGCAAACACACTTGGAAATAACCGACGAAGTTAACGGGAAAGACGCATTAGAGCAGGAAAACAGGACGACAACAGACGAAAGACATAAGAAGTCACAAATATTTATGAACAAGGTACAGAGATTTCTCCCATGGAAATCCAAAAACAAAGGCCTCACCGCTCTCAAAAATGAATATAACAGTGGCATAACATATACACTTAAACAACTCATTGATCACGATAACAGGAATCCGATAGGGATACTTTCAGACGATCACAATTTCGAAGAAGAGGAGAAAGCATGGGCTGAAATAACAAGCACACTATCGAGTGAGAACATGAGAAGTCTGCAATTGTTGATAAACAGAGCAACCGCACAAACGGCGCTAGAAACTACCCAACGGATTAAAAGAGACCTCGTGACCTCGACACCACCATTACAAGAGGAACCATCAAATTGGACTGGAATAATGACGCAGGAGGTGAATGGCCACGAGACTCGAGCAAGGACCGCAACGCAATACATAGAGGAGCAACGGGAGATACTGACTACTGCGTCACATAGAGAGGTCGGATTCGACGAGGCACCAATATCACGAGACGGATATAACGGGGACCTTAACTATGGAAATGAAGACGCGGACGGATACATAAGGATACTGCACGACGCTAGACACAGAAAGTACTCACATCACTCAGCCATTTATGAGGAATGATAGCTCTGTTTAACGGAGCTCCAATAAAACTACTACTTTTTAAACAAATGGTGAAAACCGTAGGTCATAGCATAGGTACCAACTACAAAAAGTATTCCCTGGGTACGCTAGTTAACAAATTGCGAGGACGAGCAGCAGCCCGATTTGCCACATGCATAACACAATACGACACAAGAGAAGACTTATTACACAAGCTGGCAGAAACATATAAAGGTTTAGAGCAAGTAGACACGATCATAGCCAACCTCAAGGTTATTCGACAGTACGAATATAAAAGTGTTGAAAGCTACACTTAGGTCGAGGAATTACACAATAGAATAATAATGACGTACGCTTCAAACCCAGACTTGACAAGGGAGGGGAAGCACAGAAATAAAATAAATATGGAAAAAGATACAATAAAATAAATATTTAATGGACAGCGTCACTCGCTCGATAGCAAAGTACTGAGCGCCAACCCGAGATCGCGACGAGAGGCCTTAGTAACGGCACAGAAAATTAAAAACGAGCACAGACTCAGCGATCTGATGCATCCGAAAAATAGGGCACACGTACGACTTGCAGAAAGCGTGCCTTTCGTTGGAAACGACGAATTGGCATACCCCTTGGCAACCGAGACGATAGAAGAGGATAACCGCTTAGGAAATGATAAAATATTTTCATACTGTAACAGACACGGTACACAACAAACGAGGGACTGCTAGAAGTTGCTATCAGACGCGATAAACGGCAAAATGAACACCTTAGATGAAAGAACACAGATAACACAGGCCTATGCCCAAGCAGCACCACAGGACGGCTGCATATACTGCGGTCTCAGGAATCGCAATGTTAAACAGTGCCGATATCTTGAGAACGATATAAAAATATATAAGGACAACACGGCGCAGAGAAGAAACGGGGCAACCGAGCGCTCGCCCTATAACAACTACAAAGTAGTTAAGCCGATACAGCAAAGTTACATAATCTGACTAGATAATAATTATAATAATAACTACGAAACATACAACAGAAGCAATAGTAGACAAAACGGGAACTCTTGTAGAAATCAGGGAAACAGCCGAGACTACGGGGGTACCAACAACTATAACAGCACGTACAGGGGCAACAATACATTAAATAGAAACAACGGTTATTCAAGAAACTATAAAAATAAGCGTCACAGTAGTTACAACGCGAATAACACTAACGACTACAGCAATCAACGAAAACCCAACCAAGATAGAAGCCCGCCGAATTATAAAGTTGGGTCAAACAATAGAGTAAGCGACCCTTGCGCGCAGCATTTATACTTCCAGGACGCTCGTCGTGCTTCCCAAGCGCCGTGCGAGTCCCGGAAGTAGAAAAAGAAAGAGAAGAAACTATGCAGAGAAAGGATAAAGTGGCTGAATAAGACCAGCAGTAACCAGCGGGGACACATAATCCAAACATCGGAGAAAAATGTGTCAAAAAATAAGACATGGAGGACCCGAAAAAAGAGAACGAAGAAAAAATATCGCTAGAGACAGACCCCGCAAGGAGCTCCGAAATAGCTGCAAATAAAAATTATAAGAATCGTAGCAGTTTACAGCCTCCTTCTAACAGCCCAGGGTTCGAAAAGGGAGCGCGCAATGAAGAGACAAATAAATCACTCCAAGTGGTAAAAATGTATACGTCTCGGAAAGGACATACGCTACCCTTAGTATGCCTAGAGAGCCCACAACTAAGAAAAAAAGCGCAAAATTTTCTGCGAATACAGGTGTCAAAGTATCAATTATAAAAATGAGTAGCCTCAAAGAAGGCTTATATATAAATTATAATGAGCTCGGTGCACGTTTAAAACGGTATAATTGACACTAAATAAGCTGACATGCACTCTGCATGTTGTTCCCAACGACTTTCCAATACAGGTAGAATGGTGGATTGGATGGTACATAGTGAAGAAATATGACGGCCATATATACGCCAAAAATAATTTATTAGTTTTAAGTGGCACTAAGATACCTCTGCTAGAACCAGAGGCATTCGAGATCCCCGCAAGATCGAAACAAATAATATTCGCGCATGTAAAAGGGAGGTACAAAAATATTTTAGTTGGATTGGTACCTCTGCAAAAATAGAATGAGGGAATTTTATTCGGTAATTTTATAGCAAACAACAACAACGATAAAGTATACGCCGAATGTATTAATATTACTAACGGTCCAATAAAAATACTCTTTCCTTACGTAGAATCGCTAGAATATGAGATGATTCACGGGGCGGAGCTGAACAGCGTCGATGGGGACGATGCACATTGGAAAAAAATGACTTCTTTTGTTCAAAAATCAGCGTACACTACAATTTTTGACGTATCGCAGCTATCTTTTTAAACACCCCTAGGATAACACACTTTATAGTATCACTGCCCCTTTCCCTGAAAAGAAAATACCATAACCTCAAAAAATCGAACACTAAAGCAAAAACAATTTCTGAAAAAAATATCTTAACCAAAAATCAGATTTCTGGGGTTTTTGGGGCCCCTGATTTTAAATTTATTGTTTGATTTAAAATTCAACATGGTGTATACAAAATGGCGGCCAAACACCAAAAATTTTGCTTCATTTTGCTTTTTTTTATATAAATTAATACACACGTTTATTATGTCGACTATGATTACGAATTTAATTTTTGCATCGTAAAATGAAAAAAATTGCGGATATAAAATGATGGCTAAAATCTGATATTTCTTTCAAAATTAACATACAAAGTTTTTTTTTTTATTTTTAAAGACAAATAACACATTTTTTTTTTAAATTTACAACGTTTGTTCTGAACAATTCAACATGGTGAATAAGAAATAAAGTTGAAATACCGTTGGTTTTTCTTCACTACACAAATGTGTATTTATGGTCACTAAATACGAATTCTTCAATACAATAATCTACATATAAATTTATCTGACCATTATTTTGAAGAATTTATCCTTACAGATCCAAAAAACGTGAATAACATGTGAGGGGATTTAAGGTTCTACAGTAATGATACACTGACATTTATAGTTACTAGATACAAATTAGATGATTATTTTCATTAATAACAGTACCAATATTTCATATGAAAATTATTTTCTAATCCCTCAAAAATAATTTAAAAGTCTTGAACGTGTATCATTTTATAAAATTACAGTTATGGAATACATATCTGCGTTTAATCATAATTTATATATATTAGTAATGTATTGTCCATAGAATGATCAGACAATGATTTCAAATATTTGGATTGTTTAGCTTAGGTTAGAGCATTACTTTAATGGATTTTAAATATTTTAACTTAAACTAAAGAATGTATCTTAAATAATTACTTTCATTCTTTTTCAATTATTTAAAAATTTAATTTTTTTAGATTTTTGTTCTCTACTTTTTTTTTTTAAATCTAAATATATGCCGTAGGACTGTAAAGGTTATAATACATCGGTTGAATAAAAACATCTATATGTGTATACTAGTGGGGCTATGCCCCCTGCGCGTTCTGCGCGCCAACCCCCGTAATTGCATATATAGATTTACGAAGTATGAAAAAAAAACGAATTAAATTTTTTGTTACTTACAATTTATATATTCAATTAATATGTATTGATCAGAATTAATTACATAAATTTTCAGCGATTATTTTTTATTTTATCTTACCAATTTTTTAATTTTAGTATATTTAAAACCACAACGTATTAAAATATTTTAAATATCGTCGAAATATCGAATAATGATATAAATGGAAATATAAAATGATTTTATTTCAACAGTATCGTTAGTTGATTGTTTTTTTTTCAAGATTTTTCATAACGAAAAATTCGGGACATTGGTATATTTTTCTTCGTTTACTTTTACTTCGTTAAATTCGTTTTTAAAAGTTACAAAGTGTCTAAACGACAATGCGAAAGTGAATTAGACTCCCAAATTGCAATGAAAAAAGATGCAAAAGGAGAAATAATTGTAATGAAAATCATAATTATATATTAAAAAACAGTTGTGAAAAAATTCTCGTTAATAATTCAATGGTGGTTCCTTACAACAAATTTTTGTTGATAAAATAGAATTGTCATATAAATGTTGAATGTTGTGGATCCTTACAAAGCATTAAATATATTTTCGACTACATGCATAAAGGAAGTGATAGAGCTTTTTGTAAAATTCGAAAATAAAATAAAAATTAAAGTAAAAAAAATAATGACAACGAGATACTTGATGAAATATCACAATTTGTTGATGGTCGTTATTCAAGCCCGATGGAGGCAGCATGGAAACTTCAAGAATTTCCTCTCTGTGGGAGAAGTCATTCAGTATTTCATTTACCTGTTCATGTCGAACATAAACAAAACATTATATTCGAAGAAGGCATTATTGAAAAATCAATTAAGAATTGGAAAATTCCTCTAATAGCATGGTTTGAACCGAATAAAATTTATGAATGTGCAAAATCAATAAAATACGTGAACATTCCCGAATATTATACATTCAACAATGACACAAAGCAATGGAATACAAGGAAACGTGTTAAAAAAAATATTACAATTAGCAAATTAAATGTAGTTTCTCCAAAAAATCAGGGAAAATTTTATTTAAAATTGACATTGAATAATGTAGCAGGAAAAACTTCTTTTATAGATTTAAGAACTGTTAATGATATCACTTGCAGTACTTATAAAGAAACAGCTATTTCTATGGGATTAGTAGAACACGATTTTCAAATCGATATCATTTTTGAAGAAACATGTAACGTTATGCTGCCATTTCAACTACGAACAATTTTCGCAAGGTTTATTATGTCTGAAATTTTTTTTGGCAATATTATTTGGAACAAATACAAAAAATATTTCATTTAAGATTGTAAAGATAATCAAAATAAAGCTCTTTTACACTCAAACGAAATTTTTAATTCTGAAAATATGTCTTGTAAAGATTTCAGTTTACCAGAATCAACAGAAACGATAAAAAAAAATATTGATACTGACAACAATGAAACAATATTTCGTAAACATAAATTCCATGAAATGTTTTCACAACTTAGTCATGATCAACATCTAATCTTTTAAGAGATAATAAAATTTGGAAAGAAAATTTTATTTATCGATGGTCCTGGTGGATGTAGAAAATCTTTTCTATACAAAACATTAATTTACTACTTCATATCAATTGAAAAAAGAATTCTTGCAATGGGTTGGACAGGTATTTCTTCTATTCTGCTTCCAAGGGGAATGACCACTCACAGAACTTTCAGTCTTTCTTTAGACTTAAGCACTATAGAAAGTGCGTTTTTCCAGTTTGAGCCAGATAAACAAAAATCACGTAATGTAGAAGTAATTATTTAGGATAAACCTTCTATGATACAAAAAAAAGCGTTAAAAATCGGTGATAGGACTTTAAGAGATTTATCTAGTAATAATAAACCTTTTGGAAATAAAATAATAATTTTAGGTAGAGACTTTTGTCAAATTCTCCCAGTAGTAAAAAACGGAAGCAAAATTACTATTGTTCAAGAAACCATAAAATTTTCTGATCTTTGGTCTTTGTTTAACATTTTTTATTTAAAAAATAATATACGTTCGATTGATACACAATTTTCTTTATTGTTACTGGATACAGGAGAAGGCAAAATTAAAACTTTTTGAATTCCTCAGACATGGAAAACAAATGATGTATGTTCTAAAATTTTTAATAATGATAATTATTCTTTTGTAAGTAAAGCTATATTAACATCTCACAATAAATACACACATTTTTTGAACATAAAAATTTTAAGTAATATGGTAGGAAAATTAGTAACGTATTATTGATGAAGCAACTCACAAAAAAGTAGATAAAACAGAAGATAATACTTCTATGAATTTCCCTACAGGATATTTAAATAGTATTTTAAAAGGTCTTCCTCCACATGAATTGAATTTTTAAAATTAACGCTATTGTTATGTCAATACGGAATTCAAACATATCTGAAGAACTTTGCAATGGTACAAGATTACAAATTATAAAATTATTTAAATAAAACATCGAAGCTGAAATAATCACCGGAGAAAAAAAAGGAAATGAAGTCGTTATTCCAAGAATAACACTAAATACAAAAAATTCTTCTTCGCTACCATTTACATAGTACAGAAAACAATTTTCATTTGACTTACCTTTTTTTATGACTATCAATACATCACAAGGTCAACGTTTTGATGCCTTAGGATTATACCTTAGAAAACCATTATTTTTTCATGGGCAATTATATTGTCCAGATGTAGAAACCCAAAAAAATTTTTATCTGAATTGAATCAGAAAACAAATTTGAAATTGAAAATATTGTTTGGAATGAAATTTCAGAGTAACAAAAAAACTATTTCATAGTTCATCACTATTTTTATACTTTCTTGTAAATTTTTTTTTAAAAATAGCAAATTGCAGTACCTTCTAGTACCTAGATTTATGAAATCATGTACAATCCTTTTTATGTAATATGTTTTCAGATACACCATCATGGATGCAAAATTTTATCAGTGTAACAAATTTAAATTAAAATTTTCAAGTCAAGAATGTATATCATCGCACGAAAAAATACACAAAAAAAAATTTTTTGTTTGTGACTTATGTCACATTATCATATTAGAGAAAAAAAACTATTTGCGTCACAAGAAAGAATGCCGAAACATTAAAACAAATTCAAAGTGTATGATATGCGGGAAATCTTTCAAAAGAAATTATCATTCACAGAGACATTTTAAAAATCAGGAAAAAAACGTTTAATAAAATATTTGTCAAAATTGTGGGAAAGGTTATGGAAGAGCGGAGCACCTAAAAAGGCATTTTAAAGTATGTATTAAAAATGAACATTGGTAGTAAGTGAAATTGTAACAAAATTTGTTGTTATATTCTAATAAAATTATATGTCAAAATAAAACCATTTGTAGCAGTTTATATATAAGGCTTTAGAAATTTATTCACAGCATTATTTTACATATTAATTATATTATGAAGTTGCGGCCATCATCAACAATTACATAATGTGATAACAAATTTCATGGAAATTGGGTGAGAGTCGGGGGTGGTGGGGTGGAGCGGGGGGAAATGGAGAAGAGCGAGGGGAAACTAGCGAAAATTTGGGATTACTCGAAATATGCAAGAACATGAAAGGAAAACTACCTTGTTTGGGGGGAGCTGGGGAGGAGCGAGGGGGAGGTGAGGGAGAGCGGGAGGGAGGTTGAGGGGAGCGAGGAGGAGCAAAACCTCGCTCTAAACACTTATAACTGCATAATATAGGAAGATATTTATATGTATTACAGTTATTCTACTTCATGTATACCACAAAAAAAAATTATCCAGAACTTTGAATGAAACAAGTTGATAATAATAGAAAAACTATTTAAACTTCAAGTCCTACAGTAAAGGTAGACTGGTGCCAGAAAAATAGATGAATATCATTAATCTTGGCTTCGATATTGAATTAATAAATGTTTTAGGCAAACAAATGCCTTATATAAAAAAAGTTTTCCAGTTCTATGAAATTTTAGAGATTAAATTAAAGATCTCCATCAAGACGTTTAAAATTGCAAAAAATTTAAGGAAGTTAAAATGTTAATTAACTTTTTTTTTTTGGAACGTTTAGTTTTAAATTTAAAATAATTATAATCTTTCCTGTAATAGGATGAACATCGATAAAAGCACCGAATTTCTATAAAAGTAGAAATATTTCTTATTTTAATAACGTTTTCTTGAAATCTGTTATTCATTATTCAAGAAAATGGTGTTTTTAATATTTTCTATGAAAAAAAATGATATGACAATTTAAATCGATTATGACATGACCTTTTGATTTAATTTTGTGATTGCTCTTTTTTCAGTTTGACGACAGTTGACTTTAAGATGGATAAGTTACAGCTGAAAAAGTCTCCATCGCAAAGATTGATGCTTATTTCATTGTATGGTAGACAACATTTCAAAGAAAATGTTTTAAGAATTGAGACGACATATTTCAACATGTAATGCTTCCATTGATTTGTTTGAGAATTGTTAATACCTTAGAAAATGAATTGAAAATGTTCAATCAAATATGATATAATGTTTTTTTCTAATCTCTAAAAATAATAGAGATAACAATTTATAAAAATTTCAAGATTTTGAGATCGAAGCATGATGTTGGAGAGAACGTACGAGTTCAAATTTTAATTGTTAGATACCAGCCTATTGTGATTGGTCTTCTAAACTTTGGGGATTAAATTTTTCTAATATTAGCGACTTATATGAAAAGTTATTAGTGAAATTATTTTTTTCGTCTCTCACTTGACTTTGAAGGTCCCATACATATACAAAAAATAATTTATTCTCCATCTGTACATGACTCTTATGTCAATCATATAATAATGTAGTTAATATTATTTATGTTTCTTTTTATGAAAGTCCACTTTTTTGCGATAAGCTTTAAAAAATATTTAACTGCATTATTATATGATTGACATAAGAGTCATGTACAGATGGAGAATACATTTTTTTTTGTATACGTATGGGACCTTTAAAGTCAAGTGAGAGACGAAACAAATAATTTTACAAATAAATTTTTATATGAGTCGCTACTATTAGACAAATTCAATTCCCAAAGTTTAGAAGTCCAATCACAATAGGCTGATATCTAACAAATACAATTTTAACTTGTACGTTCTCTCCAACACCATGCTTCGATCTCAAAATCATGAAATTTTTATAAATTTTTATCTCCATTATTTTTAGAGATAAAGAAAGAACATTGTATTATATTTGATTGAACATTTTCAATTTATTTTCTAAGGTATTAACGATTCTAACAAAAATCAAAGGAAGTATTACATGATAAAATTTTTCTTCTCAAAACTTTAAAGATTTTCATTGAAATATTGTCTACCATACCATGAAATAAGCATCAATCTATGCCATAGAGACTTTTTCAGCTGTAACTTATCCATCTTAAAGTCAATTGTCATCAAGCTGAAAAAAAACAATCACAAAATTTAATCAAGAGGTCATATTATAACTGATTTAAGTTTTTATATCATTTTTCTTGATAAAACTATATTAAAAACACCATTTTATTAAAAAAGGAATAACAGATCTCAAGAAAACGTTGTTGAAATAAGAAATATTTCAACTTTTATAGCAATTTAGTGCTTTGATCGATGTTCATCCTATCACAGGATAGATTATAATTATTCTAAATTTAAAATTAAACGTTCCAAGAAGAAAAACAATTAATTAACATGTGAACTTCCTTGAATTTTTTTCAATTTTAAACGTCTTGACAGAGAATTTTAATATAATCTATATAATTGCATACAACTGGGCAACTTTTTTTATATAAAGCATTTGTTTGCCTGAAACATTTATGAATTCAATATCGAAGGTAAGATCGATAATATTTATCTATTTTCCCGACACCAGTCTACCTTCACTGTAGGTCTTGAAGTTTAAATAGTTCTTCTATTATTATCAACTTCTTTCATTTAAAGTTCTGGATAATTTTTTTTTTTTAGTATACATGAAGTAGAATAACTGTAATACATATAAATATAAATATATATATTCATAGATGTTTTTTTTCAACCAATGTATTTTCTTTACAGTCCTACAGCATATATTTAGATTTAAAAAAAAAAAGTAGAGAACAAAAATCTGAAAAAATTAAATTTTTAAATAATTGAAAAAGGATGAAAGTAATTATTTAAGATACATTCTTTAGTTTTAGTTAAAATATTCAAAATCCATTAAAGTAATGCTCTAACCTAAGCTAAATAAACTAAATATTTAAAATCATTGTTTTATCATTCCATGGACAATACATTACAAACATATATAAATTATGATTAAACGCAGATATGTCTTCTATAACTGTAATATTATAAAATGATACACGTGCAAGACTTGTAAATAATTTTTAAGGGATTAGAAAATAATTTTCATATGAAATATTGGCACTGTTATTAATAAAAATAATCTTCTGATTTGTATCTAGTAACTTTAAATGTCAGTGTTTCATTAAATCTAAGGAATTGTAGAACCTTTAATCCCCTCACATGTTATTCACGTTTTTTGGATCTGTAAGGATAAATTCTTTTAGTGACCATAAATACACATTTGTGTAGTGAAGAAAAACCAACGGTATTTCAACTTTATTTCTTATTCACCATGTTGAATTGTTCAGAACAAACTTTCATTTTTTAATCAGCTTTCAGATGCCTATGTATTTTTATTTTTATACAGGAAAATTCAAAGTATACCTTTGCTGGTAGAAATTTGTATACGCTGTTGTAAAATAAAAAAAAAATGTGTTATGTGTCTTTAAATATAAAAAAAAACTTTGTAAGTTAATTTTGAAAATCATATCAAATTTAAGCCACCATTTTACATCCGCAATTTTTAATTTTACGATGCAAAAATTAGATTCGTAATCAGAGTCAACATAATAAGCGTGTGTATTAATTTATATAAAAAAAAGCAAAATGAAGCAAAATTTTTGGTGTTTGGCCGCTATTTTGTATACACCATGTTGAATTTTAAATCAAACAATAAATTCATGATCAGGGGCCTCAAAAACCCCGGAAAACTTATTTTTGTTAAGATATTCTTTTCAGAATTCTTTTTTGCTCAAGTGTTCGATTTTTTGTGGTTATGGTGTTTCCTTTTCATGGAAAGGGGCAGTGATACTATAAAGTGTGTTATCCTAGAGGTGTTTTAAAAAAATAAGCTGCGATACGTCAAAAATTGTAGTGTACGCTGATCTTTGAACATTAGAAGTCATTTTTTCCCACTGCGCATTGTCCCTATCGACGCTGTACAGCTCCGCCCCGTGAATCATCTCACATTCTAGCAATTCTACGTGAGAAAAGAGTATTTTATTGGACCGTTAGTAATATTAATACATTCGGCGTATACTTTATCGTTGTTGTTGTTGGCTATGAAATTACCGAATAAAATACCCACATTCTATTTTTTCAGAGGTACCAATCCAACTAAAATATTTTTGTAACTCTCTTTACATGAAATTGATGTAAACTCCCAAGCACTTGCTCCTTTGTCGTACTGAATAGTAGAGGACATCAAAAAATAAAACTCGGTTATAGGAGCATGACTGTTTA
>JAPYYV010005474.1:0-15572 GCA_030522625.1 Copidosoma aretas | reverse complement strand
TCTCTCTCTCTCTCTCTCTCTCTCTCTCTCTCTCTTGCCCACCTCGACAGCATCCTCCCCGTCTCGCTCCTTCTCTCGCTCTTTTTTGCCCGCCTCGACCACATCCTCCGCGTCTCGCTCTTTTTCTCGCTCTCTCTTTCTCTCCCCCTCTTGCAACATCCTCCGCGCTCCAAACCTTTGCCATCGCCTCTCAGCACTTGAATTTGGAGCTCCCTGGTACCGGCTCGTATCAGCCGCGACGTCAGAGCTCATGTTATAGCACGGGGAACTCACCCCACCACTACCGTGCTATAGCGAGTGAGCTCGTAGCAGTGTGAGCTCGTAGCAGCGTAGCTTATCCCTCGACGTCACAGCTCATGGTATAGCACGGGGAACTCACCCCACCACTACCGTGCTATAGCGGGTGAGCTCATACCAGCGTGAGCTCGTAGCAGCATGAGCTCGTAGCAGCATGAATTCGCACCAGCATAGCTTATCTACTTACAGTGTTACCAACTGCATAGATCTGACCAGTACTTGCGGGAAATTTAAATAGCACAGCTCATAATTACGAACCCGTCAGCTGTAAGCTAAGCCTCAAAACTCTAACGATGGATAAACATTCGATAAAAAATTGGTACATTCATGATTCGTGATCATCATTCATGGTAGTTAATTTGTACCAATGCTAAATAAAAGAGAAAAAGTATTTGATAAAAATTTTAAAATGAAACTAAAAAGTATTCAATCACGCTTGACGTGAAAAATATTCTGAAGGATTAGAATGCCCTTGTTATTTCATGTGAGTGTAACAAATTTTTTGTTGTTTAAGGCGCGATAAAAATGCGCGTCAGGTGCATTTATTCAGCAACATTTTTTTATATTCCCAAATAATAAATGGATAAAAAATAATGTTATTATAATAGACTATTTTACCATACCAACGACGAAAACTTGAGAAGGCGCGAGGATCACAGGGGTCTGGCGTGTTGGTTTTACATAATTTGAACACACTTGACACGCAAAATATTTGTAAGGATTAGAATACCTTTTTAATTTTATGTGCATATTACAAATTTGGAGTTGGTCAAGGGACGATAAAAATGCGCGTCAGGAGCGTTGCATTCAGCAATATTTTTTTAGATTCACAACTAGTAATTAGAAAAAAAAATTGTTATTAGAATAGACTACTTTACTATACCAAATGACGAAAACTTGAGAAAGTGCGAGGATAACCGGGATCTGGCGTGATGATTTTACTTTATTTAATCGCGCTCGACATGAAAATAATTCTCAAGGATTGGAATACCCTTTTTAGTTCATGTGAGTAGAACCAATTTGGAATTGGTCAAGACGCGATATAAATGCGCGCCAGGCACGTTGCATTCACTGAATTTATTTATGTTTTCCACACAAAATATTTATAGAAATTAGAATACTATTTGAATTTAATCTGCTTACGAAAAAATTAAAATTTGTAAAGGCGCGAGTAGAATGCGCATCAGTCGCATTTATTCAGCAATACGGTTTTACATTCAGAACTATTAATTGGATAAAAAATAATGTTATTTCGATAGACTACTTTACCATACCACCGACGAAAACTTAAGAAGGCGCGAGGATCACAGGGGTCTGGCGTGTTGGTTTTACATAATTTGAACACACTTGACACGCAAAATATTCGCAAGGATTAGAATGTCTTTTTTATTTTATGTGAGTATAACAAATTTGAAATTTTCCAAGGCGCGAGATAAATGTGCGCCAGGCGCGTCGCATTCACTGAATTTATTCATGTATTTCATACAAAATATCCATAAAAATTAGAATACTATTTTAATTCAATCTGCATAAGAGAAAATTAAAATTTGTAAAGGCACGATGAAAATGTGCGTCAGATGCGTTTATTTAGCAATATTTTTTGACATTTAAAACAAAAAATTAAACGAAAAATATTATTATTATAATAGACTACTTTACTGTACCAAATGACGGAAACTTTAGTAGGTGTTAGTATCACGCGCGTTGTGCCTTTTTATTGAGCACTAATTTTGCACCTCTAAGATTGGAATACAACAACCATAAATCCATGCAATTCTTTAAATTTATTTTTATTTACAGACATTTACAGTAATTAAAAATTATAATATCCTTGGCTATTGACAAGAATCGATTGATCTGGCCTTTCATTACTATTTATCGCAGGGGCTTTTTTATTTCTGTAATTCCTAAAGTATTAATAGAAAGTATCATATTAATAATATTATACAAAATAGATATTTGATGCCAACTGTGTACGTTTGTGCATAAAATTCCATTTTATCACATAGTCGCTAAGGAGTACTTTGGCTCGGTAGGATAGACTAAAATTTTGGTTTTAAATGCCCGGTGTTCGAGACGTCTGCCTTTTTTTCTTCTTGTTTTCAAAAAAACGACCTAGTTAGAAACGGGCGAAGTATAGTTTACAGGTTTTTGCACGTCAATTGCACTTATTCACGACAAATAGGCTTCCTTGAGAAGGTTTTCGTCAAATTTGAAACTTTTTTAATCGTGAAAAGTTATCCAGACTACTATTGGTCACTTTGCGCTTGAGTGATACCGTGGCCAGTCGTTTTGTTTGATTGTGATGGCTCAAAATCGTGCCAATGAAAATTACACCATCGATTAAATTGAGTAAAACCATTACGCCAGATCCTGGTTATCCTCGCGCCTTCTCAAGTTTTCGTCATTTGGTACAGTAAAGTAGTCTATTATAATAACATTATTTTTTATCCAATTATTAGTTGTGAAAATAAAACAGTATTGCTGAATAAACGCGACTGATGCGCATTCTTCTCACGCCTTTACAAATTTTAATTTTTTCGTATGCAGATTAAATTCAAATAGTATTCTAATTTTTATAAATATTTTGTATGAAAAACATAAATAAATTCAGTGAATGCAACGTGCCTGGCGCGCATTCATATCGCGCCTTGACCAGTTCCAAATTTGTTATACTCACATGAAATAAAAAGGGTATTCTAATCCTTGAGAATATTTTTCATGTCAAGCGTGATTAAATTCAGTAAAACCCTCACGCCAGATACCGGTTATCCTCGCGCTTTCTCAAGTTTTTCGTCATTTGGTATAGTTAAGTAGTCTATTATAAGAACATTATTTTTCATCCAATTATAAGTATGGAATGTAAGAAATTTTGCTGAATAAACGCACCTGACGCGCATTTTTATCGTGCCATGAGCAACTCCAAATTTGTTACACTTACATGAAATAACAAGGGTATTCTAATCCTTGAGAATATTTTTCACGTCAAGCGTAATTAAATCATTTATAGTTTCATTTTAAAATTTTCATCAAATACTTTTTTTGTTTTATTGAGTATTTGTACAAATTAACTACCATGAATAATTATTACTAATTATGAATGTACCAATTTTTTATCGAATTCTTATCCATCGTTAGAGTTTTGAGGCTCAGAATACAGCTGACGGGTTCGGAATTATGGGCTGCGCTATTTAAATTGCCCGTTAGTAAGGTACTGGTCAGATCTCTGCAGTTGGTAACACTGTACTCTGATATATTCACTGTTTCCTCCTTTTAAAAAGTGGACAGCTAAGTAAACGCCCACAGGGCTGTCACGTGCCCGCCTCCTCAGTCTAAGTGCTCTGTGATTGGCCAGATTTCTCGATGTTTAAATTAACAATATCCCGGACATTACGCAATGAATCGAGATATGCTTCAGAGATTTTCGAGAGCTTTTTATCAGCTATATCTCGTAGTGTCATTTTCCGGGCTGGATAAGAGAACACCCTGTATCATTTTATAAGAGCCCTCCGGTGAAATTCATAACGTAGCTGTTAGTATCTACTGAATATATTCAGTAAATTTTAGAATATTTTTTATATTCTCTACTTCAACTTGTATCCGCATTCATGGGATGTTCCGGACAAAATGCATAAGCTGGTTTTATATGTGACTAATACTTTTTTTAAATTTAAAGTAAAAAGTATTTACTTATTATTAAAACAGTACATACCAGTTGTATTGGCGTCGATGACATTTGGCAATAATAGAGGGACAGTGGTATGTTATACAGGAATTTATATTCCTTGTCTTCGTTTTCGATACAAATTAGTTATAAGCAGCTCAAATGATAATACATGCTTATAACCAAGACTTTTCATACATGTAGCATTATACCCCTTTTTTGTTTAAAATTGTGGATCTTCATGCTGCTACGTATAATTGCCAAAATTATTTAATTCAATTTTTTATCTTTAAATCTATAGAAAGTATATACATTCTCACTATTTCAAACGTGCATACATTTTTTTATAATGGTTTTTACCCGTAATGCGGTATTCGTACCATTGTATTTTTGCTTCACTTAAATTTGTACTAACGTTGATTGGTTTTTTTGTACAATTCAAATTATTATGTTAAATGTTTTACATCACACTTGAGCAATGGATATCTTCTTTCGTAAGTAATACGAGAAATTAAAATAGGTTGACGCTTCTTCCAAAGTACGCTCAAAGCTTTATCAATAAACCCAAAACTTGTTTTTAGAGATTTTTATGTAATAATTAAGTGAGTCTTACGTTTCTACTGGAACTGCACTCAAGCATTCATAAGAATTTCCTGGAACATTTGTATTTATTAAAATAGTTACAAAACTAATCCAATCAGCTCATTGAGATAACATTGCAGTTAATTGGTAAATTATATTTAATATTTACTTAAGATAATATTTCGTCAAAATCAAGACTTTGAACCATTAGCATTTTAGTATTAGAGACAAATAATGTAATTTTTTGGTAAGGATTCAGCTCTAAACATATAAACTACATATGCCCGAGTCAAGATAATATTTATACATAATTATACACATTTAAAATAATGCCACGTAGAGTTGACATGTATACAGCTGGCTGTATTGTTGCCAAATATTAAAAGATTTATCCACTTTATCTCCATCTTCATCATTATATTGATCTTTATATTTGATTTTAACTTTCTCTCCATATTCATGTTCATTTGTAACGTCATCTTTTCCTGTGTAATGAAGTTGTCCGATGCTTTGGACAATATCATCAGGAATAGTCTTTGGTTTCTCTTTTTGGAATGATTTCTTAGGGGTTTTTGTTCGACTCAAGTCAGCTATTTTACTGGCTACATAACGACTAACGTGTTTTAATTTATTTTCCATATCAATAGGATTGCAATCTTATTCCGTAGTAAGAAATTACTTAAAAATGGCTACAAAAAATGACGAGTTACTATAATGTGTCGCAGTCTAAGCAAAGCATTGTTTAAGTATACTGTCACGACCCCACATTAATTTTGAATGTGACAATGGGTTCAAACAATTGCAATACATAATTATTACGCTTATTACTTACCAATAGGTGTACCATACTGATTTAGATCGATTTTCGGCCTATCAGTACTGTTTGTCTTATTACATGCTTTGCCCGTCACGCTGTAATTTTTTAGTCCATCTACGCCAAAAATACGTACAGCCATCTCCTTTACCAATCCACCATAATGATCACGATTTGCGACTTCATTTTTGGCGTTGACGTATAATTTTTTCCCCACATACATATTATTACTGCAATGAATCCACGTAAAGATTACAATATTTATTTGATTTTTACTTTTTGTAGCGAAATGATTTATTAGTTTATGGTATCACAATACATACCGTGTCATTATCACGACCGAATCTAACTCCAAGCTTAATTTTCTCTTTTTCATGACAATTTATATGTCTTTTCAATGCGGCATTATGTACTTCTGTTTTAGATTTCTTTTGTTTTGACTTTTGGGCGTGTTTGGTGGGTTCATCAGTCCTAGTAAATGTTGATTTGTGTGAGTCAGATATCTGATTTTTATTTAATGGTGTAACTACTGTATTGACCTTTTCCTTTAAAACTTCGTGAGTATTGTGCCTGGGGACTTAGAGAACAGTACATTTTGAGCTCAAAAATATATTTCTTTATGCAGGCATATCTAATGTAGGTCTTAAGTGCAATTTCGGAACAGCACCCCTAATCAAGCAACTTGAGAGCAAATAGTATGGAATTAAATGGTTCACTACTATCAATTAATGACACATACAAAAACACACACACACACACATGCCTATATATACATACACATGGTTCCCCTTTCACACTTACATGAGCTTCAGGCGACTTTGGCGAATGCAAGACACCCACGTACTTTTGTTTTCATCCACAATATTCACTTTACTTTCGATTGCACAAGTGTGCTGTTTAATGATAACAATTTTTTCTATAGACTTCTTTAGTTTTTTTTTTGTCCATACATGTTTGTCAGTTTTCCGTTTCTAAAGGCAACAATATAAGATAAGTAGTACAGATAAGAACTAAACTGTTTGCAGCATACATAAGAATATGCCTACTTTTGCCGTTATTTTCTTCTTAGCTGCATTCACATCACAAATGTTTCACCGTTTGTCAGTATTCTTTTTTGGCACAATTGCTGGGTTTGTGTTGTTATCAGTAATGCTTTTCAAAAGCTCTCTCTTAATTGGTACATTTACTTTTTTGTTTTTATCAACTGTAGATAGCGGCATCATTTTTTCTGAAAACAAATATGAATCGGCTAACTTTGTAAAACAATAGCTATTTAATGAAAATAGAAAAGAAAAGAATGACAGGAACATCATCGCCTCACAGAGTTATTTAATAATATTTTACTATCATTATAGTAGTTACCTATCGTACCTATGTGAATAGCTACTTTTCTTGCTGTAAAACAATCCATATTTGGAACATTTGACAAATTGGCACACCAGACAGAAAATTGTCTGACATTTATTATTTACCTAACCCAATAAAATATTCAAGTAGTACGATATGGATTTTGTTCTGAATTTTCACGTCTTAACTAAAATATATACAGATAAATATTATGTACATTAATATAAATTTTCATGGATGTGGTGCATGTTTTGTAATAAAATACATATCTATCCAATACACGCAGAAAACAACTACAGTACTTTTTACTGTGAATTTACCGTAAAGTTTAGATTCACTATACATTTTCTCCCTTTTTTAGGATAATTATTACCGTAGTTTTACGGTATATATTATAGGGAATCCCATCTATACCGTGGATTCACACTAAAAGCTACAGTAACTCTTTTCTGCGAGTATGGATTGTTTATAATTGGCAAAAATATATGGACCTTAATTTTGGTGATATTAATTGCAATATGAAGAAGAAAAACGAAAAATCAGGTCAAACCTTTTTGTTCTCTCGTATAATTTCTAATTTTTGGCTTCGCGACTTTTAAAATTCATTTTTTTTCAAATATAAAGGATATCTTGTCAAGAAACATGTGTAGACGAGAAGTATACGTAATAGTCCTTACTTCCTGGACCAATTATACGCACGTTAATATTTAAGCATTGATGCTTACAAAATGTAATGCGTTTCAATGTATATGTTTCGAAAGTTATTTATTTATATTTAAGGCGATTCGTAATTGTTAAGAAAAACTGTGATGTAAGCAGCGTCACCAGTATTAACATCTATTGCTTTTTTTTTTATTTCTATTGCTCTATGCATGACAATTACGTCACTTTTCCTGCTGAAATGTAAGAAATGCTAATACACTGGAATTCTTTCAGTACCATTGATGCTATGAGGTTACATGTGCCACTCACATCCGTAAACAAAACATTGTCCCTCAGTTTCAATAAAAAATTCATTTCCGCGATCTTACCTGATTCTAATTCTAAAACTAATACAACAGTTTTTACAGCTGTTGTATAATTTTTTAAGCGATAATATACTAAATCATATATGCATCTGTTGTAGATTGTCATGTTAATGTTTTTGCCCTTCATGTATGTTTGCATCTTTTTTGTCACTTCCCAAGATTGTTCACCTGTACCAATTAACGTGACGTTTTCAATTAAAACAAAACTTTTTAAAGGAGATCTGTGTTCAAACATCAGTTAACAGAAATTTATGGATTTGTTTGAGTGCCTTTTGGCACTTTTTATGTATCGTACGAATGTCCAATGACGCATCCAAAGATCTGCAACTTGTTTGCAGCTACCTTGTGGTGCGATAATCTCATTTATTATTGTGTACATGGCATTTTCGAAAGGGAAAGCAGAATTATTCTATAAATGACCTATTCTTCAGACGCTCTCTGGATAGTGTTGCAGAGAGTGTATGTTAAATATAATAAATTATAAACCGTATATTATTTTGGACTCACCACAAAATCGTAACAAATCTAGCTCACTTTTTCTAAGTCTTTTTCGGTAATTTTATCTTTTAATAGGGTGTGTATACTATTTACAAGTAGTAATAGAGATTTGAATTTGACATCATCTAGAACTCTGTGCCAAAAGGAAATAGCTACAATCAGCAGCAGTATTTTCCATTTCAGTGCTTTATATTTTGAAGTGTATTTTAATGGTCTAAGGACTCTTCTTAGATCGTGTAAAAGTATAATATTTGACATTCTACTATTTATAAGTTCTCGATCTTTTTTTCCGAATAAGCTAAGCCATTTTAAAAACAATTAGTTTGCTACTCGAAGAATAGTTCTATGCATATAATCGGGGGAACGTTTCAGAGAATATCAAAATGTTGTGATTGCAGTAAAGAAGACTCTTTTATTACTCCATTGTCACATACTTTTTGTGACTCTAAGACTAGTGCAACATCATATAAATAAGTATCATGCGTTCGTAAATCAGAGTCATTCTCTTCCAAAGGCTATCTCATGCAACCTATAAAGTATGTACCTTGTTGGTAACACCATCTACAGCCTCGGTAGCCGGTAAATTGGATTCTATTTTGCATCATTAGCCGCGCGACACTATCTACACATGCACAAAACAGGACAAATTTTATCATGCGTTTTGTACCACTAAGATAATCTACCATGACTATGCCGATTACAAATAAATCATTGCATCGCTCAATAAAAACAGATAAATATAAATTTTATAAACCTGGCGTTGGCTCCTTTTCTGTTGGCCACAGTGATACTAAAAGTGATTGCTTCAATCTAATTTTTGCTTCTACATAGTTAAGAATAATTTGTACAGGCCACAACGATTTTTTAGTGCTTTTAGAGAGCTGTGCTCCATCAGTGTTAAAGTTAAAAGATAGAGCATTTAAGTGCTGTATATTGTCTTTATGACAATTTCAATCCGTCACATCATAAATAAAATATCCCTCCTTGTCCAACGTAAGTCGGGTATTTGCTAATTTCCCTGAGGTGATTGGTCCCAAGCCTTCAAAGCTCATTGGCGCGATGCATAGGCTTCATAACATTATCACCAAAGGCCCGCCTAGGGCAGAGCATGTTCATCGTGTGAAATCAGAAAACTTCGAAACCGTCAAGCACAAATTTAAGAGTCCAGTCAAACAAAAGTAAGTCTGACATTTCAGTAGTCCTTGGGCTAGTCTGCTTTACCTCACTAAAAAAAAACGGTTGTACTTGGTGCATATGTGGCGACTATCATGGTCTCAACCGTTTATCACAACCAGATAAGCTCTGCTGCCCTATTTACACGATTTCTCTATTGCTCTTCATGGATCAACTCACTTAAAGACATCCTGAAAACAGCGATTATAACCCTATATGGTTTATCCGAATAGCTGGTCAAACCATTTGGATCGCGTAATGCTTGCGAGTCGTGCCAGCGCTATATTTATTGTGCTTCAAGTGGCTGTGATTTTGCATTCGCGTACATAAAGGACATTTTAATTTTTTTTATTACAAGCACCTACGCATTGTGTTTAAGCGTCTCTAATAGTTTGGCCTTCGTTTAAATCTTGCCTAGTGCAAATTTCTTGAATCTAAACTTGAATTCCTCGGCCATACAGATAAAAAGAAAGGTTTAAGCGCTTCTGTTAAGAAGGTAGAAGCGATGGCCAACTTTTCAAGGCTCAAGACAGTCATTTAACTCCGTTGTTTACCAGGCTTGATAGATACTTATCAACGTTGACAGCAGCAGGCAGCTTCCCTCCAAGCCTTTCTCCACAAGTTGACTCAGGGTGAAGTGAAAAACAATAAACATGAGAACCTGTTGATGCTTGATACCCAGTCAGCATTTGGAAGGGTTAAAACTTACGTGTTAGATGCCACTCTAATTAGCCATCCTTCAACTTAAGCCTTAATTCGTTTGGTCACTAACGCATACTCATTGTCCATGGAAGCAGTTTTGGAGCAGCTCCTCGAGGACTCTTGGAAACTATTAGACTTTGTTTCAAGAAAGTTTTTACCTGCTTAAGTAAGGTATTGCTCGAACGTTCATGAACTAACGGCCGTGTTCGAAGTTGTTCAATACTTAATTATTTTTCAGATAGTCGAGATTTTGTCATTAAGATCGATCATCAACTCCGAGTTTTGGCT
Organism: Copidosoma aretas; assembly: GCA_030522625.1. Taxonomy (NCBI): domain Eukaryota; kingdom Metazoa; phylum Arthropoda; class Insecta; order Hymenoptera; family Encyrtidae; genus Copidosoma; species Copidosoma aretas. The sequence continues at coordinate 5,179 of JAPYYV010005474.1, read as the reverse complement.
TTTTGCCAAGAAGTGGAGAAAGCTTCGCCCCTTTAGGCTCGTTGGTCATCTGACATCTCGTAATTTTTTACCAGGATTGAATATACTGCAGATACCAGTAAGGTAGTCGCAGATACTCTGTCTCAAGTCAACACGATTATGCTCCCGGTAGGTTTTAATATATTTGAGCTAACCCAGGCTCAGTTAGCCCACACTGAACTCAACGAAATGCTCAAAGAGCCGGAGAAACACTTACCCAACCTTAAAATCATTGTATGGGGACAAGAACTTCACCACCTTTACTGCAACATTTCTGGTAATATTGTTCGCCCATATGTTCCAAAATCCCTTTAAACACGTGTTTTCGACCTGTTTCACAAACCTTCGCATTTTAGTGGCATGGTCACTGATTCAATCATTGAACCGCGTTACGTATGGCTGGATATGCATAAATACATTGGTGGAAAATGCAAAACTTGTACAGATCGCCAGGCTGCTGACGTCAAGTGTTAAGTTACAAACATAAATTTTGTAGCCCCAAACACTTACCTAAAATATGTACACTTAGGTATTGTAGGACCTCTCTTTAATAGCGAGGAGAACACCTATCTGCTAACTATAGTCAGTTAATTTTCACGTAGACCAGAAGGCCGTTTCGTTGAATGATATCTCCGCCACTATGGTTCTGTGAGCCTTCTCTGACCATTTTGTATCTCGATTTGGTCCTCCAGAATACCTGTCTAGTCACCAAGGGTCCCATTCAAATAAAAAATCTTTCATTTGCTCCTTTTGCTTATTGGCAACAAAAGAGATCGCACTGCGGTATATCACCGAGCTGCAAACGGTCTGATTGAGCGTTAGCATATGGACATGAAAGCTGCTTTTTTGTGTCATAGTTATAGGGAGAGTTGGACCTAGCTGTTGTCCACCGTTTTTCCAGGCCTAAAAACGCATGTGCATGTGCGTCCAGACTCGGGTGCCCTCCCCGCAGAATTTTTATGCAAAACAACTCTTTTTATTTCCAGGGTCTTTTGTCTCCAAGGCTATGGACTCCCACGACCCACAAGCCTTTTTTTAAGAATATCGCAAAGACATGTGTCATTTAAAGCCAGTTCCACTTGATCAGATCCCCACAAAATTTTAGAGTCAGTATTCGAATTGAATCTCAAATTGGATGTGATTGTATCCCCCCGCGTCATATCCACGTAATAATCCAAACCTGCCCGTCTCATCACGGAGGACCTAAACCTACTAGCCTCTCCTGGAACCTGTCCCCTTCCGATTTCTCCACTCCGCGAAGATCCTCTTCAGATGCTTCTAAAAACTAACGTTGGGAAAAGAGTAGCCTTTAGCTCCAAGAAGAAGTTATATTATTATATAATAGTGTATGAGGTGTGTTTAAAAAATACCCGGAATTCTTGTTTTTTGAGAAGAATATTTATTTATTCATCTACATCGATATTGTCCCCTTCAGAGTAGTCCCTACTAGATATTATGCACTTATGCCAGCGCTTTTTGAATCCTTAAAACACTTCTGGAACTCGATCTTTGGGATAGCTTTGAGCTATTTCAGCGATGCACTTTTGATGTCATCTATGCTTGTGAAACGACGACCTTTTAAGATTTTTTTGATTTTTGGAAAAAGGAAAAAGTCACAAGGGACCATGTCTGACGACTAAGAAGGATGGGGCATCATGACAGTGTTATTTTTTGCCAAAAAATGACGAAAAAGCAACGATGTGTGAGCAGGTGCATTATCGAGATGCAAAAGCCATGAATTGTTTTTCCACAAATCCGGACGTTTTCTTCGCACTGCTTCACGCAAACGGCGCCCAGTGGGCCAAAACGGGTTTCTTTTCCTCAAATGAAATATCTTTAAAAGAGATTTGACCAATCCTATTAATTCTTTTTGGAGCTTAAAGCTTATGTAATACAGAATATAGAAAAAGTGGTCCGGAGTTACAATATTTTGATGAAAGGGGTAAAAACAACCCTTAAAGTTAAAAATTAGAAGAAGATTTTTATAAAATTAATTTTGTTTTATAATCATAGAAAATTATTGAGGATTGATGGAGAAGTTAATAAATATATAAAAGTACATAAAATAAATGATTTAGTTAAATCTTAGGGGGATAAAACTACCCTTAAATATGATAAAACAGAATAAATTTTAGAAAATATTTCTAATAAACTGTTCTTTTTACGTGGCAAACCAAAAGAAAACATTAAGTAATAATATACATATTTTCAAGAATGCATTGACGTAAGAGGTAGAAACAGCCCTGAAAGTGGAAAAAATTAGAAATTTTTTTTAGTAAATAAATTTTTTTTCCATAATCATAGAAAATCAGTAAAAATTGATGGAGTAGTTAAAAAGTATATTAATACATAAAATAAATGATTCAATTAAATCTTAGGGGGATCAAACCACCCCTAAATAAGATAAAACAGAATAAATTTCAGAAAATATTTATAAACGATTGTTCTTTTCACGTGGAAATCCGTAAATAAACATTAGGTCATAAAATTCATAAATTTAAGAATGTATTGACGCAAGAGGTAAAAACAACCCTTAAAGTGGAAAAAATTTGAAAAAATTTATGTAAAAGTAACATTTTTTCTTTTACTTATAAAAAATCATGAAAATTCAATAGAGACTTTAGAATGTACTTGAAGATACTTTTTATAATTAATTTGGTTACGTTTAAGGGGTTGAAACCACCGCTAAATAACATAAAAGAAATAGACTAAATGTCAGAAAAAAAGAATTAAATAAATTCCTCACCTAAGCAAACATGAATAAATGTTTTAAATTATAATTTGTAATTTTGAAAATCTTATGATGCGAGGGGTGACATAAACTCTTAGATTTATTAATATTAACAAATATTTACGTAAAATTTTAAATTAGGCTGAAACGTTTTTTTTTCAATAATAACATATCTTTCAAATAAATTGACCAATCCTTACAATTCTTTTTGAAGCTCAAAGCTTATGTAATACACAATATGAAAAAAGGGGTTCAAAGTTACAATATTGTACTAAAGACGATGAAAACAGCCCATGAAGTTGACGAAATTACAAATAAATTAACGTTAATTTATGTTTTTCCCTATAATCTTATAAAAGCATAAAAAATTACTGGGTAATTGTAATACTGTATCAGAATACATAGAATAATTTACTGAGGTATGTTTTTAAGCTTACAACTATCCTTTGAAAACGTTAACTAGGTAAAATCTCTGAAAATTTTAATAAATGGTTTTTTTTGTACACTAAATATATATAGTAACAATAATTGCATATATTTTTGAAGATGTAGTAACGTAAGTGGTGAAAATAAATTTTATCAATGATACAAAGGTCAGAATTCTCTGTAATTAGCCATTTTCATATATCTACTTAGAAGAACGAGAAATCAATTGATGTTTCGATACTTTTCAAATCGATATAGTTAAAGGCTTACAACTACCCCTTAAATACGTTAATTAGATAAAATCTTTGAAAATGTCATTTAATATTTTTTTTTGTTACTGCGTACAGCAAATATATATAGTATGCATGTGAAAAGGTTTATTGGAACTTATCTCAATTATACATAAGCCACCTTTTACTTATTTATATAAAAAATTATTTTTAAATAAGAAATTTTTAATCCTCTTATACCGATAGTAGAAATGGAAGCAAATAAGCAAATATAAGAAAAAAAATTTTTTCTATACGACTGCTATTTTCTAAGCTACCGGAACATTAATAAAAGCGTTGTAAAGATGGTTTCAACAGTCTTAACCATATTACGAACAGTAATTTTATATGTATGTATTTAAATATATACATAAATATATATAGACAATTCAGTATTTTTTTAAAGCTAAGAATTAATTTAATATTTGAAATTTGTGTTCGAAATACTTTCAATAACAAACAATTCTACAAATCTCGCAACTATATGTATAGTATTAACTTCAGCGTCCTTTTACCTAGTAGTTACAAATCATACGTAACATACACCTTCTGTAAGATAAATTTCAAAATTATTTGAATTAATGTAAATTAAAGTAAATTTTCTCATTTTCTCATTTTTAGCGCTAGTTTAAAGCCTAAAAAATTGACTGAAATTGATAATTGTTCATCGATTTGGAAAGTATCGAAATATTATTTGATTTTTCGTTCTTTCAAGTAGATATATGAAAATAGTTAATTACAGAGAATTCTGACCTTTGGATCATTAATAAAATTTATTTCCAATACTTACGTCACTATATATTCAAAAATATGTGTAATTATTGTTACTATATATATTTAAAGCACAAAAAAAAACCATTTATTGAAAATTTCGGAGATATTACCTAGTTAACTTTTCGAAGGATAGTTGTAAGCTTTCAACCATATCTTAGAAAATTGTTCTATGTATTCTGATACAGTATTACAATTACCCAGTAATTTCTTATGCTTTTATAAGATTATAGGGAAAAACTTAAATTTACGTTCATTAATTTGTAATTTCGTAGTAACACTCTTTAAAAACAAAACTTCTGAGCACTATCAGTTTTATGCACTTGCAAATATCTTTATACAACAGGGTACGATGCAGTAAAGAGATCTAAAAACCTTTTCTACCCTCTTAGGCACACCAGCTTCACCCGAGAAATATGTATGATAACTGAAACATCTGGAAAAAAAAAAATTTGGTGCAATGCAATCATCGCCAGAATACAAATACATCAGACACATTAACATAATACGTCTCTTCTCTAGTGAACAGTGTGGAATGGAGCGTTAAAAAAAGATTTATGAGCTTCGCTCATTGAGCTAAAAAAGATATTTAATATGGTCACATCCACGTCCTTCTAAAATTGATACTGGCTCAGTAAATGTAAAAACAGATTCCTCCGGCTGATGATTCTTGCTTTCAGCAAGTATGATATTAAGCTGATAAAATGTATACTATTTACCTACACTCTGCACCAAGGTTCACGGTAAGATTAGTGGATATAGGGTGACATTATTTTGCATCCATCTCAGAATCAGGATCAATCCGTATGTTATTTAGTTTGGTTCTTGTCAATGCTGTCTGTTAAAAAAAAACGATATTTCGTCAACATAATTTCTGTTAATTTTCCAAAACAAATTTTGAATGAAAACAAATAGGTATAACTTAATCCGATACTTGTATGTACATGTACTTCAGCACGTTACT
>JAPYYV010005473.1:0-19443 GCA_030522625.1 Copidosoma aretas | reverse complement strand
CAAAGTTACCTCCGTTTTCATTGTTTCAGAACATAGTGCGGCGTGCTCTCTGCCTTGGACAACGAAGGAGTCGAGTATCGAGTGACAATGATCGCGCTTATATATGAACGAATGTCGATTATGGCCACTTTGGGGAGGAGAATCTGGGTAGAGGTGTCGAAACCATCTAGCGGGCGAAGTGGGAAGCAACGGGTAAGTGCAACTTTGGGCGTAAGTAAGGCGAGTTGCCACACTTATGCAAGTTAAGAAGCTACAAAAAGAAATATGAGTGGTTACGTATTGTCTGCTTTATTTTGTACTGTCTGGATAGAACTACTGATACGAAACGATTTTTGATTTTTGTATTTGTTTAAATTTACTATCAAAATCTATAACCATAATTACGATAGTACTGTTTATTTTAAAAATTTAAAAACCTTAACAACGCAAGCTACCATATTGTATCCGCCATTTGATATTTTTACTGTCTATAAATGAAATTTGTTATCAGTCATCATTATTACTTACAGGCACTTAGAAGTTCCGTGCTAAATGTATTGCAATTTATATCAAATATTAGTTTAATATTTTATTGGACAAAAAAGTTCTTATATTTTTTTTATTTTTTCCTTGAAAATGGTGCTATCCACGAAATTTTTTCAAGAGACACATTTGACTTAGAATATTACATAGATTGCGAATATATTTTTTGATTGGCGAAATTAGTTTATTTAAATAGTAAGCCGCCATATTTTATCTGCGATTCAGGATTTTTTAAATGTATCACTAGATTTGTAATTAATGACACTAATTACTTTTAGTTACTTAGAAGTACCGTGATAAAAGAATTACAGTTTATGTCAAATACATTTTACTACTTTAGCGGACCGAAGAGTTCTCAAAAATTATAAATTTTTTCATAGAAAATGGTGCTTTCTACGAAGATTTTGTGACACACTTTTTCTTTAAAATTTTACGTTATTACGACTATATTTTTCAACTGGCAATACTCTATTGTTTCAAAATTTGATGCTGCCATATTGGATCCATTTTAAGTTTAGTCATTTTTACACTGGATTTGTAATCAGCGACCATGATGATACAGAAAAGCTATTAACCTTTTTTTTCTCTCTTAAGGAACAAGATAAAACGTTACGATTGTCTCTTTTTACCTTCAGCTCCACCTAGCATTACATCGATCCAACTTCCATCCTACAAAAATTATTCAAAATACAATATTTAAACTGTATTCTTTCATTAGAAAAATTCAGACAAATAGTGCCATTTACTTCAGTAATTTTATTTTAAACCCAAAAATAAGGGGGAAAACTAAATTAAAAATATTTTAAAATATTTTCATACTATTCTTCGAAAAAAATGCTATCAAGTAGCAATTTTTTTTTCATTTGTATCAATTTTTCTACATAATGTACAAGTTCCCAATATAAGAAAAAAATTTCGAAATTGTGACCATCACTGACGCCAAGGGTGTTGGTAAAAACTCTGAAAAAGTTACAGTATTGTTCTCTCTTTAAGTTCTTTTGATTTCCAAAGTTTGAAGAAGAACAAAACGGTTTTTGTCCTGCTTCTCTTGGAATGAGCGATGTATCTATTATATCTATCTATTTTTGTATGAGGCGCTAATTTATTATTTCATTTACAAACAACAAAAAATTACATCAATAACATAAATAGGGATTGCATCAATGTTTTTTTCAAAGGTATGACAAGTAATTAGGTTTTTAAATCACCATGAAACTTAATAATACTGAAAGTTTATCCGTAGAATTTTTATGAATATTGTAACGTATTATATTTTAGACATGGCTACTTATAAAGGTGTTGATAAATCAGACGATGCTATGTACATCAATTTTCCAATAGAAGTATTATATAATAATTAAGAGGTCTTTCAGTTCATAAATTAAATTTAAAATTGTATCAATAGTGATATTACAAAATTTAGGTATAAATAATGGACTGTGTAATGGTACAAAATTCAAATAACTAAATTAATAAATTTAATATTGATGACAAATCATTACAGGTGAACAAATTGGATATTATATGTTTATTCCAAGAATAACATTTTTTCTGATAAAAATTCTACTTTACTATATCTTTTGTACAGAAAACTATTTTCTATCTAGATGAAAAATTTTTAATATTTGCTTTCTATTAGAATCAAACTATGACAACAGCATCAAAATGTCGTTTGGAAAAATGTTTTACAGGTAATAATTGACTTATTTGGGGACTATTATTCTTCTTTGAAAAACATTTCTATTAAAAGTAAAATAATCCACATTACAATATAGTATGGTGATGAAAATACTAAGAAAAATGCAAAAAAAAATAAGAAAAAGCGTCAAAATTTTTCATGCATATAAATACTGTATTATTTTTATAATAGGCGTAAGTGGATAGTAAACAGTTATTGGATGATGCACAGTGATTGGGTCCTGCGCGGTAATTGGGTCATGTACCACTTTACACAAAATTCCTAAAAAATGTTGAGTTCGTGAGGGAAGGTGAGGCGTGCACCAGGGGTGCTAAGGGGGACTCTTTAGAGTGAAAAAATTTTCTTACGTGAAAACACGGAAAAAATTAGCGAATTATGGATACGGGCTGAGGGGGCGGTGAGGGGTGGCGTGTGGATGCAAGAAAGCATATGGCAACCGTGTAAATCACGTAAAAATCTCCCGGATTCGCCCATGATTTGAGGAAGCCGGGCGGCGAGAAGGGCCATAAAGATTTAAAATCCTTACAACTATATGGAAGTAAATATATGTACATACATATATATATTTATATACATATATGTATAATTACAGTACTTTAATCCATCAATTTCTTTTTCTACTTTACTTTTCATGCTATTCTTTATTTTCGTTTTTATTTCTAATTATGGAATATAACTTCCATAGCCTCATCATCCCTCACTTTTTTAAAGGCCTGTATTACTTGTTTGTCATATTTTTATCTATTTCCGTTCTTAATTCTCTTTATCTTTTCTTTTAGACAAATTTTTGGCCTTTGACCATCATCAATTTACGCTATTCTGAGTAAGTGATTTCCTTCTCTATCCCTTTTTTCTTTCTCAAGACTCTTTCTACCTGCCTCATTTTTCCTAATATATGCCGAGGTATTCTCATTGATTCCTATTGCCATTTCACAAACTTCCTTGGAAATTAATTTACCTGTTTCTGTTATTCCCATCCCTAAATCTCTGATCCATGTATACATCCTGCCTTGACGATTGTATCTAGTAAATACTTGCTACTACACTTGCTCTTTTCCATAGCCTTCACACTGTGTTTATAGTTTTGTTTACTTCGCTGGCTACTTTGTTGGCATGAGTACTCATTGAGTTTTTAGTTAATAGCCAAAAGTCCAAATATTCATTCACTACTTCTATGACCTTACCCTTAAATATCCATTTTTATTTTATTTCCTTCTCCATGCCCTTCTAAAAATTGAAATATTTGTTTTTTTGTATTAACTATTGTCTTATAATTATCGCCATATTTTTTAAGGTCATTTAAATATACTTTGTAAACATTTTTTAGTATTAGACATAATCGCTACAACGGTCGCGAATTTTGGATTATATATCTTTCTCATACAGTACATATTCTTATGAACAATTGCATGTTCCTTTTCATATGGTACATATTTCCAAACTTTTCTGCAGTAACCTTATCTGAAATCGACCAAGGAGTAGAACAAGCTATGCAAAAATGAAATCGCATGAAAAACCAAAAAGATTGAAGTCTTTAATGAGTATTTCTTGTAGACTTGAAATATACGCGCACAGTAATGCGAATTTGATGGAAATTTTTTTTTTAAAGTCATAAAGAACTCTTTTTCCGTACTACAATATTTTATTATTATTGAAAATGAACAGACAACTCAAATAATAATTTACAATGGCAGTGCATAAGAATGTTGAGCTTCCTTAACACCTGTTTGCCTTAACCGATTATTTCTTTAGCGATTTATTTTAGCTTTTTAATTACTATATTGATACATGTATTGATATAGACAACTATTATGTGCAGACTTTTATTATTTCTTTAATATAAATCCTTTATTTCCATGCCAAAATCCCAATTAATCATCTCCTTTTTTTCAAAGTTTTCCTTCGAACCTACTAAGACTCCTCTTTTTGCTCTACCTTTTTTATTTTTCCTTATAGCTGCAATTATCCAAATATGCCCAGAATTTTTGTTTATATTATTCTCGCTTTTTGTGCCATATCTTTAATCCGATACATGATTTCTTTTGCCCTTTCCGTACTAGGGGTGTGCGAGACGTGGGTCGAGTCGAGACGGGATCGTCTCGATCAAAAAATAGTGAGTCGAGATCTTAATCTCGTCTTGGGAATCTCGTCTTGTCTCGAGTAAAATTGAGACACCCGGGATTCTTCGGTTATCTCGGGGTAAATATCGATAAACCCGAGATTTCTCGGCCATCTCGGATAAATTTCGAGACAGCGAAGATATTTTGGTAAAACTTTTCTTTCTCAAAAATAATATCAAAATAGACGAAATTTTTCGTCCTAACTGTATAACGACTTAGATGTAAGGATCTCTCATATTTATATTAAAAGAAAAACATTTTTGCTTACTCTATCTTATAATATGCTTACGGCATCTTCAGATCTTTAGCGGAACAGTGTTTGCAATGGCAGGGAGCTATACTGAGGGGAGAAAGGAGGTGCAGGAAATATCAGTGCTTGGTGAGCCGCCTTGGCTGCACCAACTGCTACCACCCTCCCCCCCTTCTGTCTGTGACGGTTAGACTGCGAGAGAAATAAATTATTGAAAGAAAACAATGTTTTCATGCTGAAAAGAGGTTATTTATCTGTTCATCGCATTGAATTATACATTATGTTACGTCGATCTTCTGGGGCATATGGCTTCAAAGTAAAAACACTTGTTTGCTTGATACGTGCAATAAATTTTCTTCAGTGTTTAATACTGAGGTAATCTGCTGATATTTGTTTTGTAAATTTGTACCCATAAAACCAGTCGTTGCAATTAATTTAATTTGTTAATAAAAGCCTGAAGAGGTCGACACACAAGTCGACAAAACATCGCATAAATACGAGTGTTTTTATTTCGAAGCCATTTGCCCCAGAAGATCGACGTAAGATAATGTACAATTTATTCTACATGAAGAGCGAGAAAAGATTCTACAATGTTCATCGCATTTTTCAATGTGACCGATATTTACACAAAATTAAAAAAAATATGTTTGTAATGTAAATTGTTGTTTTACTAAATATAACAATACTATGGACTGTTAGAAAATTTGAATATGGACGAATCAACAAAAATAGGCTATGCATCGATTTTTTGCATTTTTCGACACGGCCTACTGTTAGAAAAAAAAAAAAAAATGTATGTCATTAATATATTTGTTCTATCCTATGAGATGCAATAATGACATTGACTGCTTGAGAATTAGAAAACGGTTCGAATTTCGTTTCAAAATTAAAGTATCTTTTTGCAAGGTTATTTTAATCATTGCTTTTTTGAGAAAAATTTCACTTATAGGCAATTACAGAAAGTATAGCTATGTATTTTTTTAAGTCGATGTGACATCGACAGTTGTACCGCGGAAAAAAAGTGACAAAGTTTTTTTTTGTCCCTAGAGCCTATAAAAAATTGTTCGGGCCCAAGACCCGCTCAGTCTTTCAGTTAATTTCTTAACAAATACTTTCTTACTCTCATACAAGATAAAAAAATTAGGGCATTTCATTATTGCTAGCCAAAGGTATCCTTTGTTAAAATAGCTTGTCAGTAGTATTATAACACCCATAATCTGCAATATTCTTTTTTTACATTTTTTTTTGCAAAACCCATCCCAATTTCAGTACAAGCACTGAAAAAAGATCTGTGCTGTTTCACTTATACGTGTACAGGCAACACCGAATACACGTGTAATTCTTGCCTCGAGCTCCTGTGTAGCTACAGCAGCGGTCCAATGCTTTTAGATCACCGTACTGGAATAGGAGGAAGGCCATCCATGGGACGTAGCTGCTGTCACCGTGTGCAGGGTAGCACCTGCCTCGCTATGGAGCTATACGCTCCCCACTTCAGGGCAATAGTAGCGCAATGCCTGCGGCTTAGCTACTATACCGGTCCGATCCTCTAGCAGCTTCCATGGTACGGTATATCATACACTGCCTATGGCCCTGTGGCTGCCTCGATCTTCTCTCAGTGAGGTTATAGAGCAATTTTATCAACACGATCTTCAAACATTTTTTCATTAGTTAATCTTTCGGTTGATTCAGGAACTCCCTCAAATATTCTTGATATTGACTTATGCACTGTAAAAATAAATATATTGGACAATGTAGAAAATTCGTTTTGGGCTTGAATTTTTCATTTTAGCATAAGCTTTCGAATCTGAGTGTCAGAAAGAAAAATTCGAAATTGTGTATCCAATATGTTCACAAACTTTTTGAAAATCCATGAATTTTGAATTAAAAAAACTACTGGTGTATTAAACATACAATTCTAAGTAAGAAATGTCTCTTGCCAATTTTTGATTAAAATTGCTGTTTTCGAGAAAAAAATGATAAAATTGTAAAAATTGTCTCGCTAACGTCGCATATGTTAGTATTATATAGAAAAAAATGCTAAATAAGAAAAGTTCGTGGAATACCAAGGTAATTTAGATCGCTGATCAAGGTCTAAGATCCTAAAATTTAAAATTGCGGATCCAATGAGGCAGACATTTTTAAAAAATCGATGAATTTAAATTAAAAAAAAAAATAAAAAGCCGTTTTCGAGAAAAAAAATTTATGTAGCTGTAAAAATTTTCCAGCCAGATAAGGTCGCATATTTTAGTCTGATATAGTAAGAAATTTGAGGTTTTTGACGACTGACATCGGATTTGTAATCAGCGACCTCAATTACCTCAGTATTCCACCAACTTCCCGTAATGTGGAAATTTTTTACTATATTAAACCAAGATATGCTATTTTATAGAGCTAGACAATTTTTAGAACTTTATTAATTTTTTCCTCTAAAACAAAAATTTTAATTAATATCAAGTCAAAGACAATTCTTACTTACAATTTCATTTTAAATACCGTAGTATTTTTGTAAATTCAAAATTAGCTTATTTTATAAAGGTAGCCGACATATTGGATCAGCTAATCTGAATTTCGGCGCGTCTGACCATTGATTTATAATCAGCAATTTGAATTACCTTAGTATTCCACGAACTGTTCTTATTAGGTTATTTCTCACTGTATAAGACCAAAATATGCGTCTTTATCTAGCTAGAAATGTTTTTCTCGAAAACAGCAATTTTAATTAATCAAAAGCAAGAGAAACTTCTTACTTTTAATTAGAATTTTATGTCTAATACAATAGTATTTCTTTAAATTCAATATTCATTGATTTTTGAAACGTTGGCCGCCACACGGTAGGCAAAAACGGATTTTTCTTTTTCAAAATGATATATTTCTAAATGAAAAGGAGTAGAGCCATCACACAGTTTTTAAAAACTGTAACTTATTTGATTCTCGAAAAAGGAAAAATATCACGATCATCGTCAAAGGGTCTCCTAACCTAAAAAAAAATGTAAACTTATAGAAATAAGAATTTTTTTATTAATATTAGTACATATTTAAAATAAACATGGATAAAATCATGAAACTATCTACAGCGTTTAGCTGTTGATACTGAGATTACATAAACATTTTTTTACAATATTTAAACAAAATTTCCAACCTAAAAAACCGTTGGATAGTAAAAAAAAAGACAGGTTTCACTCGTAAAATCGTAAATCATTAAAAAAAATAGGAATAGGGTTGTAAAATTTTTTAGATACTGGAGCTTATTCAATTTTTCATAGAGAAAAAATACCACGATCGATATTAAACTATTACCTAACCATAAAATTAATGTAAAATTATAGTATGAATAGGCATGTTCTTAATAATAATAGTATATCTTTAAAATAAATATAGATAGAATCATAAAACTTTCTGATGCATTAACTTGTTGATATTATACTCAAATAAAAGTTTTGTTTATTGGCATGAAATTATATAGTAACCAACGAAAAACGGTTGGACCATGGGAAAACAAGTGTTTTTCTATTGAGAAACCTTATTGATGAGAACAGTACAATTAAGATCATGGAACATTTTTTAGCTATTAGGTTTCGATACGAGACATACACAAACATCTATTACAATGGTTTAAAAATATTTTTTAACCTATGAAACGGTTAAACGGCTAAAAATACATGTGTTATTCTTAAAAGTATGATTTTTTTCAAAAAAAAAAAAAAAAAACTTTCTGAAAAATTAATTTTATGAGGAAGCAATAAATGATAAAACTTCTATGATATACAGTTGTTACTTAACCTGAAAAAAACGGTGGAATCATGAAGAAAAAAGAGCGTTTCTATTTATAAATAAAAATCCAATTAAACCAATAGTGATTGGATAGTATTGATTACAGAAGTATATAACTATGTAATTTAAGAATCAATCAAAGCTTCGTCATTTTGCGTGTCGTTTTCCTTTCACCTACAAGAGTAAGGGAATAAAACAAAAATTCTTACTTAATGTGTAAATTTAACAACAAAATGCCTATTTTTTCTGTAAGTACACGTTTTTTTTTAGGTTAGGAGACCCTTTGACATTCATCGTAGTATTTTTCCTTTTTTAAAAATCAAATAACCTACAGTTTCCAGAAAGTTTCATGGCTCCACTTCTTTTTATTTTGGAGGTTTGCGATTCAGAAAAAGAAAAACCCGTTTTTGCCCACTGTGTACCATATAGAATCCGCCATCTTTAATTTTTCAAAACGCTACTAGATTTTCGAAAGCTTATAGTTATACAAAGAAATTGAGCCCAAAACGAGTTTTTTACGTTGCGTGAGTTTTTGGCCGTTTAGGTGGCCGGGTTGACGTGGAACGTCCCATGTATGTATTAGAAAATTTAAATCCTCAAGTTTAATGAACTAAATGATGGCCAATCTTCAATATTTAAATGTGCATTTAAACCAAGTATCTTTGTCACATAATTATTAGAACACAATTAATTCCGTATTATTCGTGCTTTTTATTTAAGGTAGCACTGCCGGTACCTCGCTAGTCAAATGTATAACTTTGCTCAAAATCAGATGATAACTTATAACGAAACTGCCACTCCTTCAATAGTTATCAATGGAAAATTATGAAAAAATTCTTAGCTAATTTTCATACATGTAATTACTGAGAGTCTGAGCTCAAAGGTTTAAAAATTGTTTTATATACTTAGGAGAAATTCAAACTTACTTAAAAAAAAGTTCAATTGAAAAAAAGTATGTGACAAAGTTTTTAAAATCATAAATTTATTTTTATGATATTGTGTATTTACATTCCGTTAATACGTGGATAAATTTCAATGTTTAATATTTAGTACAAAAAGTTCTAGAAGTAGTTTAGTAAAGAAGCAATGTGCTATGACACGTATTATAGGTCGATTTTTTTTCAATTTTATTTTTTTATAAGCACCCAATTAGTATTTTTAAGGGCTTCAACTTTTCTGCAAACATTACCTATTCTTTTCCAATATTTTATTCCAAATTTGTACGGTAGGTTTATTTAGATGTGCGTTTAATTCGAGAAAATATGTGATGTTTCATAACACTTGTGTTGAACCTACACAAAAAAAACTTCCCTAACGTTTTTTTCGAATACCCTAGCTTTAAAAAACATTAGCTTAGTTATCTTTACGTCAAAATTCATTAGTATGCAAAGTTTCTATACGATATCCAAATCATAATTAAGGTACCAACAGTACCACCGTAAATCTTGAGTCATATGACAAGCAAATTCATCACATTACAAATAGATATATTTTTCAAAAAATTATTTTTCAGTTTTATTATTGATTAAAATAAATATTTTTTAAGAACAATATCATTGAAGGTTGAAATTGTATCTAGAATATTTTAATCACGCTATACAATCCGTAATTTTAATACCCTAAATATTTAAAAGAATCGAATGTTTAAATAATAGAGACCCCTGAAAATCAAGATTTGTTTGTTAATATCCGCATATATGAATATCGAAGTCAGTCAGATTGTCAAACCCTCGCGCATTATTTTAAATTCGACCAGCATACATAGTGCCTATAGTGCATTGTTTGTACTTTATTAAAAGGTACACTTTATTGTCGTATTCCTCTGCAATAAGCCAAAAGGCTTTTTTCTACTTATAAACTTGTTAATTTTTGTGAGAAAAACTTTGCTGGATTTGTTTTTGTTATGCTACATAATTTTTGTCATACTTCATAGCATATATCCAAAAATATGTAAATCTATTTATTATTTTATTGTAGGTATCATGGTCAATAATCCATGTGCTGTTGCCATACATGAGGCGAAGCAACTTTGGCCAAACAATCCAATACAATGTGTGATTTCATTTGGTACAGGAAGAATTCCATTTATACCTTATGCTTTGAAGGAAGAAAAAAAAGAAGCTACAGCATCTAGTTGGAAAGAAAAGTTTTATAAGATTTTAGACAGTGCTACGGATACAGAAGGTACTTAAAAATTCAAATTTTTTTAAAGTAATTAATATAAAGAGCTCTTAAAATAAGTTATCATTATAATTTTTGCCAGCTGTGCACATTATATTGAACGATTTACTCCCAGACAATGTCTACTTCAGATTCAATCCATACTTAACCGAAATGCTTACAATGGTAGAAATACGACCAGACAAAATTTGTCAACTAGAGCAGGATGCCGCTATGTACATTCGAAGAAATGAAGAAAAATTCCAGCAGGCGGCGAAAGTACTTATGCTGGAAAAGACATCTATGCAAACAATTGTCGATTGGCTTAGATTGCAAAAAATTATTTGGGATCTTAAAAAAGGGTTTTAGCAATATTTTTTCTAATAAAAGCTTGGACTCTTTAAAAGATCAAAAGCTTTTAAGGGGTAGTCCGGATGTAATCAAACACTTTTATTATACAAATAAGTTCGTTTCAACTTTTTATGTGAGTAACATTATTTATTGAAGGAATAGCTATTTTATTTAAAAAAAAGTTAAACCTAAGTATAGACATTCTAGAAAATGAATCAAGCCTGAATTTGGTGATATTGATTGAAAGGTCAAGGATACGGACGGAAAATCAGAAGTAAAACGAGCGAGGCATGATCAGATTTTTTGTCTTTTCTCCTCAAATTACAATAAATCTTTTCTAAAATTAGACTTCCTTTATTGCTTAGAAACTTGAAAATGTACACCTACTTTTTTTTCTGTATGAATGTGAGTATGGATTAATTATTCCAAATAAGATGGACAAAATATTTATAGGAATCTAATACGTATGATACAAACTATTCGGAGATACATAATTGTTATTATTGGTAGTGTTTAGTAGTAGTTATTATTGTCGTTTGGAAGAAAAAAAGGTGCAATTTCTGCCAAGAGCTAAGAAAGGTGATATTTTAGCCAAGTGCTAATAAAGGCGAAAATTTAGACGATCATCCCTGTGATTAAGTAACAGCTATTTATTCTTTTATGTTAGAAAACTTGCAGCAAGAAAGTTTTTCCGCTAGTCTCAAAAATGTTTATGCAAAGTTTTATGTTTAATGCTCTATTGAACGGATATCACAATCAATATTGTTACAAAGAATACGCTGTGCGATAGTTGAGTAGTGCTAATCATGTAGATCTACAATGTTGATCTACAAAATGATCTAATCAGTACAGTAGGATAATTATATCCGGACTATTATTAAGGGCTTATAGAAAAGACTCTGCTCACTACGTTGACTAAATAAATTGAAATCATCCATAATAGTAACCGTTCTTACGTAAAATAATTTAAAAAAGTACGAAACTCATAAATTATAAGATCTACTCTGTTAAAACTTCGTGTAATCTATACAAGTTAAAAAAGAAAAATTGTATTGCATGACAACTGAAGAGCTTTTTATGCTTGACAAACGCCATTAATTAAATCCTTTATTTCTGAAACTAATGCATTAAATTATCGAAAATTGACAAAAACTTTACAAGGATATAGGTGCACGTCTTTCTCAGTTTTTCTGTAATGATCAGCTTGAAAAAGTAGTATTCATGTAAAGTACATCTCAACCTATAAAAACAATTTTAATGAATGAGAAAAGTATACAGGTTTTGTTTAGTAATAAAAAAAAAAAAAAAAAAACGATACCGATTTCTTATTACTATGGTACCTGCTTATTAGCTTTGTGAATGATATTATTTGATGAAGGAATAGCTATTTAGTTAATTTAGTATTTTGTTGATTATCTAAAATCTATAAAAACGAGATAATGAGTAGGTATAAACTCTTGCTAATATACTACATGATTTTCATTACTGTTGTCTTACCAGCATAAGAAACTTAAGGACATAATTAATGAGCTGTATTTTTATTAAATATATCATATTAATGAAATCTTACATTATAGGGTATATGTTAGTATTTTATTATCGCACGTAGATGTATACCCAAGTAACATGTAACGTTTGATATTGTTTTGCAGAAATTATATTTTTGCCTATGAAACAAATTAAATAAGGTTTAATGGTCCTGCTTTTACGACTTTTGCAGATATCTACAATCATATATTCTTTAAAAATTATATAACATTTTATATATCCTTTACAGTAAATACTTCTTTTTGTCAATTAAATATTCTCCCCCCTCAATAAATCACTACGCCCATCATCAATGAATTCCTTTTTCATACAGTATAAAAACGAACTCGAAAAAAATTGGGAAACGTTTTTGTTTTACGTTTTACAAGACTCTGAATACCTTTTACAAGACTTTGTATGAACAATAGTACCAAACTTATTATACGTTGCATATTGCATAAAATTTCTCCGATAACTTGGTTCGATATCTCTTAAGGAATAACCCAAGCCTTAAAAATGGAAATCGGATAAAAAACAAAAAGTTTTCTAACTTTTTTAAAGTACGTTTTTATACTTGACAGTACTTGAATATGCAACATTCAAAATTAAAAAAAAAAAAAAATTTTCGATGCTTCAATTATTATTTTGTAGTATGGAATTAACTTTGATGTTGTTATATGTTAAGTATATCCTTTAACAATTATCACAACTTTAGTGCTATATAGTGGTAAAGAGCTTCCTTAACAAGAGGCCGCACCGCAAGAATGACTTTTATAACCATAAAGTTAGAATGGCTGAATCAAGTTTATTCTTATGTTAACGAGACCATTGAACTCGAATTCAATGTTATTTTTCTCGAAAAAATGGGGTGATTCTGGATAAAATTTTTGGTGAAAAATAAGCAATTGCTTGGGCCGTTTCACATGTACCTTGACATCTCTGTCGTATTTTTGAATATTTATTAGTGAAAATTTCATCCACTTATTTTTCACAGTTCGGGCTTTTAAACAAGATTTGATTATGTGACGAATTTTTAAAGTTGCACAGCAAGATTTTATGTTTCTACACACTACCAGTAAATTTGAGTGACGTTTTAAAATTTCGAGTAATTTACCGTAAAATATTGCAATATAATACATTATCAAGTTTTTGTTTGGTTTGAATTTGAAAGCGATTAATTTTACCTATTATGTTCAACTATTCCATATTATTATCAATGAATCTAAGTATAATATTTTTACATGCGTACATAGGCACATATTGTGACCTTAGGTAATGACTCCTGAAAACATGAACTTTACTCCCGCTACAAAAATAATTTTAATTCGCAAGAGATCAAATTTGCAGTATCAAATTTTTTCTACAGATTATTTTTTAAAGATAATTATAAATCATTCTTATTAATTTTTTTTGGTTAAAATTACCACTAATAAATGATGTCAGCAGTTACCCATATCTCCATAGCAACTTACCGCAAGCAGATGCTTATGACGTCACGCCGCTGTATTGCATGACTAGCCTAAGCAGTGGAGCAAATAGAATTGTTCTGACAAAGCACAACTACGATTTTAATTGTAGGTGATCCAGAATAATGTACCAAACAATGATTAGAAGGTGCGCGGTATAGCAGAATAGAGGATTTTTTAAATGTTATTCTATACAATCCAGAGATTGAATTTTACTAATGTAAACATATTTTTTTAGGTTAGAAAATATAATAGATCCTGATGTTGTTTGGTAATGTTTAATTTGATTTAAATAGTCCTATCAAAAAAGTAAATTTACTAAGTATGTGGTATACTCTAAATCTGAATAAGTTAAAATGTCACTGTTCAAATGTGTGAACCAACTTTTCACATACGAGTAAGTGAATTTGACTTGTGAATAAGTGGATATATACACTTATATTTACGCTAAAAAAATACCACTCAAACATAAATGAAATTTTTCTTATATATAAGTGAAAAACAGCTTTTTATAGAAGTATATTGATACCTGACGAAATATCACTTATAATTAAGTAAAATAAATTGACACTAGGTCTCATGTTCCAAACGATACTAAAAATTTTAAAATGCAAACGATTGTCATATCAGGTATGAAAAAAAAAACATTTTGAAAAAATAGTATGTCAATAATTTATGAACTATTATGGTTATTTATTGACTGTACACTAAACTATGGCCTAAAGAACTGAGAGAATAAATATATAGCATCTTACAAATTTTTTATAATAAATTACAATTTACTTAAAGTTTGAAAATTTTTTTGAATGCAATGTTTTTAACTATAATGGGTGTTGATATCATAAGGATACTAATAGATTAATGTAATTTAATAAAGGTTATTGACCAAATTACATTTGTACATGAGCAATAAATATTAACATTTTTGTTTCTAAATTAATATTAGACGCTGTGCAACAGTACCATATGTATAAGTTTTTAATTTCGATATACAATTAAATCACCGCGGTCAATGGCTGAAATGATTGAATCCTCGACGCCCGACAGTCAGAAGTTCGATTCCCCCTCCGTCAACCACTAAGATAAATATTTCAAACACTTTTTCCGTTACAGCATTAGTTTAATAAAAATTCAATTAACAGTACGCAATTAATAATTATTACATTTATTAATTCAATAAAACACATCATTTTTAATAAATAAACTAAACATATAATTATAATCTTTTTAAATAAGTTTAAATTGACTTTTTAAATACGTTCATTTTCTCTTATTGAAAAAGCGAGAACGCATTGACAAAGTGCTTTCGGATTTCACTTATTGTTTCCTTTGTTTATTTTTTTATTGTTGTATTATTTACTCCCTTTAATTTTTTTAATTATAATTTTGCCAATAAGTGCTTTTACATTTTTTTTGAGTGTACTTTCCCTCTTTTTTTTTTTTTTTTTTTTTTAATTAATATTCCTACCCGTACACCAAGGTCTAGAGAGTGAGGAGGGTGTTGATCCTAATTCCAACTACATGGCCCCTTTTTAACCTAGTCCCTGTCATAATATATAACCCAGAACCCCTTGTCCCATATATTTCCCAACTAATATTACGTTCTCTTTCCACCCCTGGATCTCACACTTCCCCAAGTAGTCCCACACCTACCTAGAATGCCCACGAGGACCACCCCCTAGTCGCTCTGGGGTGCAGAAGTTTTTTTCACCCCTGTATTCCGCACTTTCACCAACTAGTCCCTCATCCATCTAGAGGGCCCATGGAGCCCACCTTCGGGTCGCCCTGTAGTGCATAACTAGCCGCGAGACTTCGGGAACAAATACTAGCCGGAAACAACTCTGAAAAAATTTCCAACTTATTGACCCAACCGGAATTCGAACACGCGCTTCACTTGAACAGCTGTACCACAACTGACAAAGACTTGAGCCTTAGCCAACCGAGCTACGACTGCTTCTTTGAACTTTCACTTATTCTGATTTAGAGAGTTAAATTACAAGGATTTTTTTTACAGTGTACTGTACCGACCGCGACGTAGTCAGCAATGAAAATTGTGCCACAGATTAAAAAAAACTCACATCAGTAGATTTCATATGGCAAACCAGAGTCACAATAATATTTGACCAATAATAAAGCCAATAAATACAGACAAGACGAGACAAGACTGGCTCAAATAGCGATTGATACCTATGAGGTGCGCACGCTCGTTGACAAGATTTTTAAAAATACTTTCTAGAGTAAATCAGTTAAATTTTACTGTAAATTTGTTAAATGTTTACTTTTTACACTGAGCAAACCACTTTCAAGTTATAATAAGTCTATATTTCATATTTGCAGTGAATTTTACTGATTTAACTTTAGAGAGATATTGTACTGTAGGCAGCAAAAGAGTGGAAAGGGTATCACTCTCTGTCTTTGTCTTTCTTACGTAGCATATCAAAAATCGCACTAGCATGGTGTCTACGTGCCGGATTCGTATTATAGAGTAAGATGTGAGAAATATTGAAGAAAAAATCGGGGGGCACATTGAAAACAGGGGTAAATCGGGGCGAAAACGGAAAAATAGAGGAAAAAGGGGAAAACTAAAATAAAAGAGGAGAAAGGGGAAAATAGGGGAAAAATTTCATCCCTGTGATAGTCAATATTTCGTTGTATTTACAAGCTTATCTGGACATGTAAAAAGCATACACTTATACATAGATATTTTAATAACAAAATCAATTAAAATAAAATTATTTTTTTTTTGTATGTAGGGCTGGGCGTGAGGATTTAAATAGATTTTACACTAAATGGTATTGGATAGAAAGTATAGTTTTATTCATTTCAAGTACGTACATGTGGTAGGTATACAAAGTATGTAAGGATCCGCGTTCCGTTAGTATACATGTATACTGTGGCCTTATAGTCGGCTCGAGTCTCTGTACTCGACTGACTCGTCCGCTCGCTCGCTGTGCTTGCCTCTTCACTTGCATGCACACACGATACACACACACACACGTAGCTACCGCACACGCACTTTTATAAGTACAATAGAAATGCGTGTGATCGCATTCCACTAATCTGCTTTGAATGTCACTTACTTATTTTTTACGATGAGTGTAGTGTATTATTTACCTCTACTTACTGTATACTCCAAAGAAAAATCAGTTACGTTCAAAATTTCTTTAATTTCAAAATGATTGACTTCGTCGTTGTCACTTGAAATTTTTTCACTATATTCCTGTTTCACCCATGTAACGCTATTTCCACGTCTTTTTTTTTATACAAAATTTGCATACAATATTTGGAGGAAGTGCGCAGTCATTTGCTTCATGAGGTCCACCGCGATTGAAAAAATAAATTTTCCTTTCAACCTCTGACTTCTCATATTTAGAATTTGATTTCTCCTTGAAAATTTTTTTCTGAGGATCCGTTCTTTCTCGTATATTGTAATGTAAATAGTCCATAGAGTTGGCACTTTGCTGTCATATGTTTGTTTCTTATTCTGATACTTCCATGTCCAAAGTTGTTTGCATAGCTTTGGTATAGGTTAAATCTTTCGTTTCTAATAATCTGCTTTGTATACGTCTGTTGGCTAGACCAAATACTAGTTGGTTGTGTAACGCTGTGTTCCTAAAAGTTCCAAAGTTACACGTGATGCTTAGTTTGTTCAATGCTTCATCAAAAGACTGTATATCCTCACCTGGCTACTGTTTCCGAGAATTCAATTTACAATTCTCAGCAATTTCTAAATCTGTCGGCTCGTATAGATTTTTTAGCGTGTCTTTAATTGCTTGAAAAGTTTTAGCGTATGGGTCATCACTTTCCTAATCCTTGTTGTAAGCTTCTTCACCAATGTATTGTTAAAGGTAAGTTGCCTTTCATGATTTTCAGTGCGCCCACGAACTTTTGCAGCCAGCGGCTCCATAATGACGTATTAGGTACAAAAGGTTGAGTCGGAACTTATATAGGTTCTACTTTTATCTCTGTACTTGTATCACTTTTAGTTGTCGTGTTCGTTATTCTAATGACTTCTATGCTACTTGCACGTATGTATCAGTAGATGTGTACACCATAAACTCAATAGCATATAAATGTGCATGATGTATATTGCACTTAATCCTGTATTTCACTGTAAAAGTCCGGCATGTAGTACCTTGTATGTATTAACTTGTATGTACGTATGTAGTTGTAACACTGCAAAGAATTCTTTTTTGCATGGATTCCACTGAATTACTTGTATTGTATTTACATCGTAATTAATTTACGTAGTTAAGCACTGCAAGGAATACACTTTTGCATGTATTGCACTGAATCACTCCTATTGTATCTACGACTTATTCGATGTATGTAGTTAAACACGCGCAGCTGTTCGTATGTAAAGGTTATACGAAACAATTAACTTTTAATGCTGACACTACGGGTCTCAGCAGGAGATCAGTACCACGTCGACACTACGTGCTTTATTCACCTTTCCCTCTTACTATGTACGTATTGTAGGTGTTAAGCACACCGTAACTTGTGGTTTGCAGTGTATGTAAAAAAACACTTATCACTTAAACAAATTACTATCGACCATTATTGTGTATGTAGCGCTAGGCGTAGTGACATATAGTGTGAGTACATATGGTAAGTATACAAAGTTTGTTAGGGTGCGCGTTCCGCTAGTGTACATGTATACTATGGCCTTATAGTCGGCCCGAGTCTCTGTACTTGACTGACTCGTCTCGCTCACTCGCTATTCTCGTCTCTTTACTTGCATGCACACACGACTCACATGCACACATATGTAACAATCATTAATATAAACCTTCGATTCCAGAAAGTACAAAGAGCACGCAAAAATACAAGAGTTATATCGTTATTAGTTTACATAAGCATGATCTTTGCACTCGTCTGTTCCGCATTGAAGGTTAAATTATTCCGTTAAAGTGAGCATAGAAACAGAGAGAAAGGGTTCGCGAGAAGCTAAGCCTATGAATATAGAGTAGCAAGAGTGTTAACTGCACGTATGACTGTGACACAGAACGTAGTGCTGTAGTTACGAAATAAGATATGAGGAACATCGAATAAATACTGGAATAAAACGTACGCAATAATGTATGTGTTGATCACGTGAGATGTAGTCCGATGACATATATACGATGAATATATACTTAAAAGATTTGTTGTTTTTTGTTTTTCTAATAATATTATCATTACGTAAGAAAATGTAAAGAAGTTTTAAAAATTCATGACGAAATTTAGTTGGTTCCGTGTTAATAACGTATTTGCTGGCACGACGATCAAAGTTAAAAATATGGCGTTTTTTTCTGTTACAGAACGTCTAATGAATAAGTCAAGTACAAAATTGGGTTCTATCTGAGGGAAAAGAGAGCGAACCGAATGCGAGGGCGAGAAATTAGATAGATGTCGTATAGAGCAATGTGTAAGGTAATGACAAACACACGCTCAACGTGATATCCTTCTCATCTTCCCGAGAGGTAATGTTTTGTCATAGGGGAAAGAAGGATAAGGAATAGGCACTCGTCACTAAAGCTAAGCAATAGATCGAGGAGGCCTGGAAGGATAAAGGAAATCCAACTCCAATACTTACGA
>JAPYYV010005472.1:0-15360 GCA_030522625.1 Copidosoma aretas | reverse complement strand
TCAGACTATGTACTAGTGTTTTTGAAATTGTGATTACTCCTATTATATGCTTTTTACAAGCATTTACTTTTACTATGCCCGGTATGCCCCGCCCCCCCCTACGGGTCATCATCGGCCGGCAAGGCGTTATAATTCCCGAGAACGAGCAAGCGAGTCTCTAAAGTGGCGGGACGCGTGACTCTAAATACATCATGCGTGTGTACTGTGTACGCGCGAACATGATACGTGCGCATGTGCACAGCCGTATTAGAGGCTGAAGCAGCGCCGTAATCAGCGTAAATCATCGCGAGCACATGCGCCTGAGAGAGAGAGAGAGAGATATATAGTACTGATAAAGTACACTTGGCCACGACTTTCGACGGCCAGCGGATTAATTTATGAGCTTTTACATATGTATATGTACGTACATATGTGGGCTATACCCACTTACCCTCCTTCCTCCTCGTTAATATTGTACATGTTTGGCTGTAGTACCACGAACTTCCTTCCTGTTTGTCGGCCTCTGCAGGCTAGCGTTTGTTTTTCGCGAATTAATGTCCGCCCGACTGTGGATAATAATTATATTGTCGTTCGTACCCATTCATTAAATTTCTGGAATTAATTGAATGAGCTACGCTATGTGTTTGATAGAACTTTTTACTATACATGGACATTGTTTATGATTATGATGAAGTGTTTTTGTGTTGTCGAAAAATAACAAGACTTTACAATTCTTACCGACGTGCTCGGAAATATCTTAGAATTGTATGTACACATTCTGCTTATGTTCGAGGTACTTTGTATCTTTTACACAAAACAAGACAGTCTTAAGACTGCAAACCTGCTGTATTCAGACTTTTTAAAGGAAGGATCAATATTAACACAAAATCAAAATTAGAGACATAGGCAGAAGCATACAGTAATGGTAGTGAAAAAGAAGCCTAAGAAGAATAAATATACAATCTTTTAAATACATATAAAAAATCTGAAAATTTATCTGAATAGTCTCTCTCGAAATTTTCTCACACTTGACTTGGTTCATAGGTGTAATAATCCTACACATTGAGCCATGGATACAAAAATAGAGTTGATTTAAATTTAAAGGTACACAGACAAAGAATAAAACATTAAGAGATGGATACACGAAAATAGAAATACAGAAACGAACATTAAAAAGAGGCCACCCTGAAAATCAAAAATAGAAATACACCCACAAAAGTTATAAGATAAAATAAAAACTGACAAGTATAGAGAAAAATAGTTGATAAAAATTATAAATAGAAAAATTATGGCTGATGCAGAAACTAGTCATACTCAGACATGCAAAGACAAAAACAAATACACAACTAATATTTACATTCAATAATTTGAGATCGTATGAATTTTGTGCTAGAGATATAGAAAAAAATTCCAAAACAAAATTGGAAAACAGAAGCAGAAACATAAATATAGATAGTGAGACAAGAATAAAAAAAAAGAATAAACAGTAGAAAACGGTCGTATAAACGACCATGCAATAGAGTAAAAGGTACATGAATTATGAAGACTTAATTATACAAAAATAAATGCGTGCATAGAGATAGATAGAAAGATGTAGAGACAGAGACTTAGACATAAAAATACAAAACAACAAAATGATCAGAGACTAAAAATAGCAAATCTGAGAAACACACAAGTACAGCAAAATAAAGTTTCAAAAATATAGATAGAGATTTAAAGAAAAGGACACCAAACAAAGACTTGGAAACAAAAGATAATGAAAATATAGTTACAAAAATGTGTATGCAAAAAAATTTAGGTATCGATCAGATACAGGGATGTTGAGACAAAGATCTAAAAACAAGAGTACATAAAGTAAGAAACGATAAATAAGAATTAGAAATAAAGCAACATGAATGACTGTAAAGTATAGACATTCCGATGAAAATTTGATACAAAGTGATAAAGATTGAGATATATTAAAATAGAGATTCAGTAATACAAATTCGAAGAGATTGAATATCATAGAGTCGAATAACATGAAGATAAAAGTATAATTATAGAAAATGAAGAGCTCGCAAACGAAAAATAGAGACAGATAGCCAGAATCAGAAAAAAAGACAGAAACGAGTTTTTATGAAAAATAGAATAGATTTAATGATTCGAAGGCAATGATTGAAATCTTAAGATACAATAATAAACAGACAACAAAGCTCAGAGTAACAAAGATTTAAAGATACGGTCACTAGCCGATGACTAGACATGTACAAAAATATAAAGTTGCTAAAACATGCGCAAAAGGTCCAAGTACAGAATTTCAGAGACAGAGGCATGAAATCAAAGACAGAACTCACAGAAGAATATAAGTACACCAATGAAAAAAGTGATAGTCAGAGAAATAGTCCAATGCAAAATATCAATACCGGGAAAGGCAAAAAAAAAGAAACACACATGGAAATCAATATAAACCAAAACACAATTTGAAAATTCGAAAAAAAGAGATATAACACACCAATGCAGAGCAGTATTTAAAACATTGATACAAACGAACAGATAAAAAGTGAAGGAATCGATAGCTAGGAATATAATAACAAGTATTCGTGCAGGATCGTAGAGACAAAGACGCCGATAAGAAAATAGAAATATAATGACGATAAATTTGAGATTCACGGTTAGAGCAAATTCCATGACTTACAGACCCAGTAAATAAAATATAGGAACAAACACAAGAAAGCTAAAACACTATGACAAATGGATACAGAGAAATGCAAGGAAATAGATGTTTGGTGACAGATGTTTAGAGACACAAATAAAAAACATTAGAGTTTCCAAATTCAGATATGTACAGAGGGCTACTGATGTAATGGTATAAAAAAACACGTATATACTCGGAGATTGACAAT
Source organism: Copidosoma aretas (assembly GCA_030522625.1). Classification (NCBI taxonomy): domain Eukaryota; kingdom Metazoa; phylum Arthropoda; class Insecta; order Hymenoptera; family Encyrtidae; genus Copidosoma; species Copidosoma aretas. The sequence continues at coordinate 12,499 of JAPYYV010005472.1, read as the reverse complement.
TGAGATTGGAACACAGCGGCAAAGATACAACGATAGGTATGTTAAGACAAAGAGGTAGTAGGGAAATAGAAAAAATACTTGGAGGTGATGCCTCGAAGATAACACAACACAATCACAGACATATGGATATAAATGTAGAAGCACAGACATGGACATAGCATTATGGACACAAAGCAGAAATATAATTAGAAATAATTGAAGACTTTTGAACAAAGATTTAGAGACAAATACAAATATATAAATTCAGAAAAAAAACTCGGCATAAAAGACAGCAATATAAGATAAAAATCACAATAGTAGCAAAACAGGTACATTAATATCTGGACAGAAACCCAGATGTTGTAGGACGAATTTTCTTTAACATACATAATTTTTTTTGATTCACCAACAGGTGTACTCTTTTTGCGTCGAAAATAAAATGCAAAATCCTCACCATAATCTCTAGAGATTAGTTCATTTTTATTAAAAAATCATACTAAATCGATGAAAGAAAATTAAACAAATGACCGCAAGGTTACGCACATGTACGCGTACAGAAACTAAACAAGCTCCCATCGACTTGCAAAAAATTCCACGTGCACGCGTGTGTGCCTATCGTCAGCACTTAAAGAGCAGGAGAAGCGGTTTTGTCATCGCATTTTTTCTACCAAGAGACTGAGACATGCAGCGAACGAGCGCTCCCGCGTCGTATCGACTTGCACGCATATAGTAACAATGCATGTAAGGGTACCCACATAGGCTTCGCCGGCAGCTAAGCTAACCGGAGAAATAAGAGAGGAATGTCGTGTATTTAATGTTGATACAGCTGAGTGGTCCTGTCTGCCTGTGTTGTCCTATACAGCAGCAGGTAGTGCACCAGTGCTTTTGTACATATATGTGTGTGTGTGTATCACTACTACCAATACACTGCTACTACTCGCTTCTCTTTCGGCTTCTGTTTAGCATTAACCCAAGCAAATCTCAACCTCCTCCTTTCTCTGTTCGTCCAAGTACCGCGCTTATATCTACATATACTTGGAGAGAGAGAGAAAAAGAGGAAGAGAGATGGCTTGAGCCTGTTCTTCTCATCTTGACCTCTTGGACGTGGTTGTCGCAGAAACCGAAGCCAAGAAAAATTAGTCCATATGGATAACGTGCTAGCTGACTATTGCAATACTTTAGATCCATTAGAATATGATCAAAATAAATGTTTAAAACAGATGTAGATTTTAAGACTTGCTGATTCTGTTCTTAATAAATTAAGACGATCTTTTATATGTCATGTTCTTTGAACGACTGTTCTAGCATTCATCTTACCATATCATGTGTGATTTTTACAATTATTTCCACTTTCTAAGTAGAAGCTCAAATATTAGAAGCATAAGTAGTAACAGAAGTGACAATACCTTTCCACGATATTATTATTGTCCTTCTTTAAATTCCTTGGTACTACAATTTGTGAACTCAAGAATATTGAGAGACTTAGAAATAGTATAATCTTGAAGTCTTTATAATGACTATATAAGGAATATGTCCCACATTAAAGGTTACAGTTAGTTATTCTCGTACAATAGAAGTGCATAATCTATTGGTTATACCCAATTGTTTACTCAAAGTAATATCTAACCATCTTTGCCAAGTTGCTCAAACGTTTTTTTTTTACTAAGCTCAACTAATATACAGACTAATACTAGTTTCAAGAAGTATTACTGTCGTTATTGTTTTTTCTTACTGTGTTCGCAATTAGTGGCGTGTGCCTTAAAGTACTCTAAAAAACGACTATACGGCAACTGCTTTACTTTGTTTTATTTTTTCATTCTATTAAATACATACGCACGTATACACAGACGAACTTCTCAAATGCTCAAGGAGCTTGTATACGGTAGCCTTCTCTGTTTATTCGTTATACGGAGCCAATGATCTTTGTCTTGACAAACCGTCCCACAAAGCAGTAATTACCAAGTCTTGTACACGCGCGAGCACCACAAGCTTTATTGTCCATCCTCTGTTTGCTCAGCGGTGGATGAACAGTCGAACGTTTGCGCATCTTGCACCACTCATACCGTATGTACGTGTTATAGGCATTAGTCAAGATATTTGAAGTCTTATATTAAAACGAGTCTCTCGAAAAAGTCGTCAGTCATACTGTATTTGTATAACTTGTGCATTGCTGATTCTATTATATTATGAAGGATAAAGGTATTAAACGTATAGTTTAGTTTTTTATTTTAATAAGATTGCCAAATTATTAATAATCAAGAGATATGATTATTCTGAAATTCTATTTTCAGTGAGAATGTTTTTATTATGATTAAAGCTTGTACATTGTATTCCTTCTATTTATTCCTGGATTGATGATAGCTACCTACATACAAAGTTTGGTAAATTATTCAAAAATTTTGTATTTCATTCACACTAATTGAACATTCCCATTTTACTTTAGCATTTCTAAAGTATTATTCAAAAGTGCTCAGTTTTTGGACATCAATAAAAGTGATCAAAACTGATCCTTGTAATATAATATGATGTACCTCGTGATGTACAATATAATAGAACACAATATAATACATACAATATAAATGTAATATATAATATAATATAATACTGCATGCAAAAAATGTATTGCGACTCCAAATAAAATTTAATAATTATTTATTCAACGTAAAATATTCAACGGAGGTGGTAAAGTAAAACTATTCAAGTTTTACGGGATTGTCACAAAAGCATAACAAATGTTTCTTTTAAATTGCTATATTTTCAAAACAGCACGTGGCATATTTCTAAACTTTTAGTAGATGAATTGTAGTTATATTTTCCGTATGATACCCGTTTTTTAAAACAATCGTAAGCAAATTTTTTCACTTTTTAACGAAAACAGGTATATCACTATTACATGCTCATGAAATGCCGTGTTAAAAAATGTGAATCAAAAGTTCAATATCTCGCTAATAGCACGCCCAGTTTTAACGTTTTTGTACGAAGTATTTACATTTTAACGGTTTCCACTGCCAACTTCCCTTTATGAGACTCTACCTTTTCATGATGTTATTTTCACTTCAAACGTTAATATCTGAACAGCTAGACACAAGACATTTTTCAAATTGGAAAACATTCTTGGAATATCAACTAATAACATAATTATTTTTGGACAAAAACTCTAAATTTTCTAAGGCGAAAAGTCCAAAACAGCGAGGAAAATGATTTGCATTCCCATAAACGCCATTTACTTATAACAAAAAAAAAAAAAAAATACAGACTTTGGATTACAATATCTCTCGTACGAGACACAGGAATTGGCTCATTTTTTGCCAGGAGTAGTATTATTACTTAAAGTGTGACATACTACATTTTTCTTAAGATCTGTAAAAAAAAATTTTGTGGCCCATCTACTGTAAATAGCACTCCTACTTTGGTTCAGAAGGTTTAAGTCACGAGAGGGCTTGAAGTACTACTTCAAGTTGGCGTATAGGTTAAAAACAACGGGTCATTACAGGTTTTCATAAAATACAGTTTGTACAAAACTATCGATCCTTGTAAATCCTCTCCTGCATCATGTTATTTTGGAATCACGTTAAAAGTCACCCCCCGCATTTCTGTTGCAGAGCGCGAGCTCACCGCGGCGAGTGGCTGTACCGGTGCTGGTGAAGGATGGCAAGCCGTGCGGCAGCGGGGGCGGTGGCAACGACGGCGGCCGCGGCGGACCCTCCGCCGCCCTGGCGAGTCCAGCGCCCCACATGGGAGGCGGCGGCGGCGGCAACTCGCACGGTACCGGCAACTCCCACGGGGGCACCGTCGGTGGCGGGGCCAGTCACCACGGTGCCGGCTCGGTGCCCCACCACTCGATGAGTCACATGATGGGCGGCGGTCATCAGGGCCTGCAGCACTGCTCGTACACGCGGGTGGCGGCAGCCGCGGCCAACCAGCAGGCGGTCATGCAGCAGCAGCAGCAGCCCCAGTGCGGTGCCTACCTGCCCCTCCAGGGACGCGCCTGGTAGTGCGCGCCCTCCGCGGCGGGTGCAGCGCTCGGGGTGGCGGCGGCGGCCTACGCCACTGCCAGCGTAGCCACCTCGAGCGCCGCGGTGGGCCCCTGGGCCCTGGCCGCCGCGGACCCCTGCTACTTCATCCCCGACGACAGTCCGTGAAGTACGGCCAAGCCCGCGACGACGACGGGCTCCCTTGTCGACAGCATCGCGGACTTTATCTGGCAGAACTACCAGCACCACCAGCAGTACCAAGCCGCTGCCGTTGCTCATCATGCGCGCGAAGTTACGGCTGACGACGACAGCGGCCACGGTGGTGGTGCTGGTGGTGGTGGTGCTGGTGACGGAAGCGAGAGCGACACCGTTACGGGTGACTGCTACAGCTCATGCAGATAAGTTCGGCATCGTGCATGTATGCGACGAGGAGTGTTCAACTTCACTTTCGGGTTGGGCGAAAACTGTGATACGCCATCTGGTGGTGAAAAAGGGGCTCGGTAGGTACGGTATGGCGATGTGTGTTGAGATATATATCTATAGAGTTTTGGCGCCTGAAAGGTTATAAAACGCACCGTTGGACTTTTTGATTAAAAATGTAGACCTGTGCGCACGAGTTAATGTCGTGTGATAATTGATGCTGCACTCGTGATTTATTTTTTTCTTTTGTCGCAACACAATTATTATTTCAGTCCAGTGTCATTTCCGGCGCGATTGTGCTTTAATCTGAATAATGTAGTTATCGCCTGTACAAAAGAGTAAAAATAAAATTGTAAATATCTATACAAGCTGTCGTAAGGGTGTGTACCGATTATTGATTGGTAAACACTTGGTATATTATGGAAACGGTAAAATGACATTTTGATATATTCGTAAGGTATACTTGAGAAATACATGTCAACGTGCACATTGTGCAATTTTTATTTTTTTCCAAAATTTATGTCCTCGTTTAATTATGCCGATACATAACTCGAATAAAAAATCACATTCCAAGACTCAATATTACAAACAATATCAATTATAGTGTACGGGTAATTTATTCATTATTTAAAAAGTTAGATACAACTTAATTTTTCAGAGCAATCACTCGCAAAATAATCGGAATAATCATGTATGGTCTTCTGATATATTTATACTATTAAAATTTTTACCGCCAATGGAAAAAAAAATGTTTTTAGAGATGAAAATAATGATATTGAAATTTTTGAAAAATTTATACTTTCCTTATTTAAAAAGATATCTTTTTAAAATCTGTTGGATATGTATCTCTAAATATTTCTAACTTAAAAACTTTTTAAACGAAGATAAAACAGTGATTAAGATATGATTTGAAGATATATTTTAGTATTCTTAAGATTCTTCAAAATGTATATAAATACATTTTCCAATCTTATAAAATTTTCTTCATTGATGGTATTTTTTATTTATTTTCCTTTTTTTGATTGTATGATGTTTTTTAAAAAAGAGGATTTATCAAAGACGCTTTCAAGTTTTTATAATCTGTATTACTTTACTCATGTAGAAATATAATTATGTAATATTCAATAAAAATCGATGCAAATATTTTATTTATCATTTTTGGAAAATCAAGTTTCATTGCAGTTTTGTTTTGAGAGACATAATAAATAGTAATAATAGTCTACTATGTAGTGACACAAATTATTAAATAATATTTCAATATAAAGATTTGGAAATAAACAATTTGACAGATTAAAAGATCTCAAAAGTGTGTTGAATTGTTACAGAAAACTCATTTTAAAAATCTTGAAATCATCCTTCCAACATTACCTCTTAAAGAGTTAAAAAAAAGTCTTAAAAAAAATATTTTATAGACATATTCTTTAACGATCCTTAAACTATCTTACATTTTGGGTTTGTCCATGTAAACCTTGCTCTGAAAAATTAATGAGCCATCAAGCGATTTTATTAACTTCAAAGAAGTGTTTTGTTATTTTGTTAATATAATGTAGTAAGTGCTTTATGAAAGCAACTGTATAAATAGTTTAAAATTCTATACATAGTAATTTTATTTGCAAGGTGAATCTTATAAGTCTTGTGTAAACTTAATTAAACTTTGTTTGATCATGTGTACAAAAATTATTAATAAATTAAAACATAATATAAAATTCAAATATTGAAAAATTTAGCAATTTTGTCTAGAAGCATTGAAAGTCCTTCGATATAGTAGGGTCGGTCATTTTGATGATCCAAATATTAAAAATCCAAACAATATTTATAATATAAAATTGGAGAAGTGCATTACAAAAATATTCGAAAGCTGAAATTCGTGATAAATATTTTTTAAAAAGCTTTAAGCATCGCGACAAAAAATAACATTAGAAATACTCAAAGATTAGTTTTGACTTGGCACCGAAGCATAGTAATTCATTGAAACGTGAAAAAAGTCCGAAAATCGCTCTGGAAAAATATAATACAAACGAGCAAATAATACCCATCGAGTGTTGGTCAAAAGAATGAAACACAACATAAAATAAAAAATAAATTCAAATGAAAAAACTTCATCCCCTTGAGATGTTTCATCTGTACGTGACCAGTAGTACTTGAAAGTCTCGAAACACGACTGTTGATTTTCTATTGGACACAAAAAAAAAAAATTTAACAACACAAAAGTCAAGAGGAGAAGCTGAGCGGAATGAATCGCCGTCCACGGCTTTCGATATTTGCAAAATTGAAATAAATCGGTCGCAGAGTTCTGGTGGAAAAAAAACCTATATAAAGAGTGTATACTGCATTTGAGTGCGTGCATGGAATCGATGAGCGCTCGAGTGAGTGTGGAGTGTACCACATATATACATCGTACGGCAGTACACAGTAATTTAGGTGAAATGCATCCTCTCAACTGTTATCTCTTTCTTTTTTTCTTTCTTTTGCTCTTTCGCAATTGTGTGCCATACAGCATAGAATACGCCGCAACGAGGTACAAAATTGATATTGCACGTGTAGTGAGTGATGGAAAAAGAGAAAGAAGAAAGAGAGAAAAATCAGACGAAAAATTGATGAAAAATTCACGAAACCCTAAAATTAAGCACTTAATACAATAATATCGCTAATCTGTGTACATAAAATAAAATTTTTTAAAAAAGGAAAATAACATTCTAGAATGTTCACAGCGGAGTAAGCGCTATGTGCCGTCCTTTTTTTGGATTCTTTGCGAATGTTATCAGGCCGTACGATGAATATATGGGTTTCAGTTTATTTTACAGTTATCATGAAAGTGCGTGCACATGTAAATAACAAGGCTTTCAAATAATTGAGCAACGAAAACAATTGCGATTTTGAAGAATGCTGCGTAACTCTAGAGTCCTGTCAAATGAACAAAAATTTTTTTTTTTTTTTATTTAGTTTGATGGTTTGTTGAAAATTCGACAAATTTTAGTCAAATATTTTTTACAATCCGTTAAAATCTCTAAAAAAAAAGGCAATGTTATGTATGATACTCGAGTGCTTCGTTTGTAGCTTTGAGCTGTGATAGTAGTGGTCACAGTTGGCGTCAAAGATATCGATGTATATACATTTTTAAAATACACTAAAAAAAAAGTAAGCGCAAAGAGAAAATAAAACGTAATTGCAAATATTATAATATAATGGTTAATGAAGGACGAGCAAGATACTGGGTAAACAATGTAATAAAAGGGCAAAGAAAATGTAATAATACCTTAGACAAGAGCGCGAGCTCTCAAACTTTAGCTGCATTAGGTGTAATGGTTATTAAAAAAGTAAAAGGAAAAAAAAAAAAAAAAAAAAAAGAAAAAAAAAAAAAAAAAAAAAAAAATGCGATTTAAAAATAAAACAAAAGTACGAGTTCGAGTGATTGAAAATTTATATAGTGAGTAGCACGCGTGTCACGGTGAAAATTGAAAATAATGAAAATATAAGTTAATTACAAGGAATTAGAGATATTATTAAAAGTTTTTGTAAATAATCGACAGAGAATAATAATAAAACGACGATACTTATATCATGCGAAAATTTTTATAAATATTTCTCATTGTCCTATTGATTTCCTTGGCATCCCTTTGATACACATCATACATATATTATTAACTCCAAAAAAATTAACCGTATATATTCAACTAAGATGAATTATTTTAGGTGATGAAGATTTTCTCCAATGAACTTAGCCAACCAGTCAAGTACGTATAGTTAGTTTTCTCATATAGTCTCTAGTATATGATTGTCACGTGGTTAAAGTATGTTTAATCGTTGTATAATTTATTGAAATTGATCAAATGACGTACTTCGACAATAAGTAAGGCACAGTTTTCCTAATCTTAATAATCATGGCAGCAACATCCATCATTTATTTTTTGAAAAAAAGATTTAAATAAGGTTATGTATCCGCATTGGAAAAATCAAAGCTTACAATTTTCACAAGCTGAACATTACACATTACGTTATTGAAAACAAAAAAAACGCAAAGACAATTTCTTCACTCAACTCATTCAGAACATCGATTATTTCGCCAATAACACTTCTGTATTTTGCTGTCAGCTTCACACTTTCATTTTTAACAAATCGGCGTCACAGACGACAAATTCTATATGTGCAATCGGGTGCGCATCAAAGAAATAAAATCCATCATTCGTTCCGATTCGTTCCACCTAGCAGGGACAGAGCTGCTCTCGAAATCGAATCTTCAAAGGAAAATTGTAAGCGTCTAGCTCAGAATCACAGTGCAGTCGCTCGATCGAGGGAAGCGCCATAACCCAATCACCCCAGAAGTGCGGAACACGCGCCGAAGATGATCCTTCTTTATTCGCACTCGTGAGAGGGAGTCACTGCAGCCGGAAAGGTGAATGCGAGTGAAAAAAAAAGCACCAAAGCAGTCGACTCTCCCTCGTCCCCAAGTTTCGAAACGGAGATGAAAAAAGGAAGGAAACAAAAATAATAATAAGAAAGGCCCGAAACCCTCCGCGTCTCTGCTTTACCTTGTTTCACAGGCCAAAAAACACCGAGTCGAAGATAGCCCCCCCCCCCCCCATAATACCACTGCGAATGTTTCATTAAGTGCGCACGTACGCGCTCCGAGTAGGTACAAGTACACCGGCCGGTGCCTGGTAACGCCCCTCGGGCCGAGCGATCCGAGCCGAGAGCCACCTTATTAAGGTAAGCTGATATCCTAACGGGTTTCGCCCGATCCTCTGCCCCTCGCACGCGTGTACGCGCGATGGCTCCCTTCCTCGGAGAAGAAGCTTAGCGCGCGATATTAGCTCCGTAGGGGCTGGGTACCTGCAGGTTCGTAGTCGCTCGTTAATATATCGAACGTTCGTTCTCGGTGTAGCCCTTGGACGGGATTATTTCGCTAAATCGAACTGATGCCCGTGACCTTTTAATTGCTTCGCTCTTGTCTGTCTACGATTAGGTCCTATCATGCGGGTCCTGGGTATCCGGTTGTAGGGTGTGCGTGCGCGCGGTGTTGTTTGGCTGATGGATACGAGGAATTTTTTCTGGATGTTTTATTAGTTTATCGGTGTGCGGGGTGTGGAAATGAGGTGATGGAAGGATTTTTTCAATTTTGTCTATTCTAATGTAATGTCGCCTTCAAGATACTTTTCCTACCTCGGGCACTTTTGCAACCCTGGTACACCCTCGGTAGGAAAAACAGCGTTCGCCACTCATGTGCATCCGACCGGGGGGGTCCCAACGGTCCCCCGGGTATTATTGCTTCGCAAGCGCCCTCGGACCCAGGGACCACCCTGGAGAGATGCACATTTGTGACGAAAACTACTATTTCCTACCTAGGGCAGAAAGTGCGGCAGAGCCTTTCTGCCCTCGGGACGCTCTTTCTGCCCTCCTAATCACTTTCAGATAACGGGCAGAAAATTGCACTTTCTGCCCTCGGTACGAAAAATGTTGCTCTCACCTTGGGCATAAACATACAACAACCGCGCCCTTTGGGCGTGGTAGTCGTATTTTCTGCCCAAGGTAGGAAATGTACTTTTCCTACTTCGGGCGTTTTTGAGAGGCTGGTGCGCCCTCGGTAGGAAAAATAGCATTCTCCACTCATGTGCATCCCACCAGGGCGGTCCCTACAGTCCCTCGGGCGTTGCTTCGCAAGCGCCCTCGGGCCCAGGGACCGCCTTGGAGAGATGCACATTTGTGACGAAAAGTACTAATTCCGTACAGTCCGTCTGATTCTTATAGAGTTGCGATACCACTTGCATAATAGAAAAAACTTCAAAATTCTTTGGAGTATTCTCTGAAACTAGGGTCTCTTTATAGGTGGTTTTTCTATTTTGGGTTGCAAGGACGGGTACCATAAAATGGAGGATCATTTATGATGGATTACCAAAGATCAAGTCACCTGTTAGTCATGTGCAAGATTTTGATACAGATTTGTCTCATCCTTGATTCATTGCTCAGAATATATCTAACAAACCAATGTTGGAGTAAAATCAAACTATTTCCCGATCATTGTGACTCTTAACGATCTAAAGGCACTAGATTCTGGATTCTTTTAACATTTTTACCAGTTCTCGAAGACAAAGGTTTTCGCTGTATGAAAAGTCGTAACTAATCAAATTCTGTCATTGTAGGTTTGTTTAAGTTTTGCAAAATTATCCATTTCACTGCGTTCACGTCTAAAGAAAAACCTGATAGTACACCGTTACTGGATGAAAATCATTTGGCTATTGTAATCTTGATTAGTTGCAACTCTCAAATAATTAGTTGCTTCGTTAGTTGTATAAAATAACATTGATCAGTATGCTTTTATCGTGTATAATCTACTGCATATTTTCAACGCTTATTACTTAAATATCTAGAGTATTTATCACTAGCTGAAGGTATTACTGCTTATTGCTTCCAGTTTGTTTTCAGTATTGGATTATGCCTGGGGATGCATGAGTTGCGTTCGGTTAGCTTTAACAATCATAAACTCGCGCGTGTACATGGTTATTCTTTTCGAAAATCTGAATCATTACTATAGTATACTTATTCTTGTGATTACGAATATGCCCGAGGGTACACGTGCGTTAGTTATCAGATGTATGAGTCGGAAAATCTAAAGAGTGTCAATAAGAGATATTCATTGTAGCTTTTCTTGCCCTCCGTGTTATACGAAATTATTTGTAGTTTTTATGTCGATCTTATGGAGCGAAGTTTAAATGGAAACACTTGTATCAATGCAAAGTTTTGTCGAGTGGTATGTCTCTCAAGGTTGTCATGAAAGAGTCCGAAGGCTTGGGCTCTAAGAGCTCGACACTGCATCTAGTGTATGATTCTAATTAAGTATTGGACTGTAGGAGCCTTATTATATCGAACTGTAAGAGTCCAATGAATATGAGAGCTCTTACAATCCAAAATTTCTTTAATGGAAGCGTTACATCATCTATTTTTTATCGTTTTGCTTATACGACATACTAGGACGTACAATGTAAAATTATTTTGTATATGTATGCGGGACCTTATATATATATACGTATTTGCTAAAATATTTCTTCATTTTATTTTAGGTTCATCATATACATATTTTACTCAGTTATTTACTATTCTCTGTATCATAAATAAAATCGTTATTTTGGCGTCTAACTCTTCAATGTGCTTTACTTACTTGGAAAGGAACTCTCAGTATGTAACAGTTCTACATGCTTTAAAATTTGCATCTCGCAAGTATCCAATCGTTGGCTGCGAACCTTGGAAAATAATGACTGAGTTATCATAAACACTAATTTTGAAGTTTTTGAAAATTTCAGTATACTCTGTTGCTTCTCTTGTATAGGGCAGTCAGTATATACCGACAAATACAGATCGAATACAGTAAAGACTCATCAAAATCTCGAAAATGATGATGTGGGAACTCAAATGTACATGATGATAGCTGTAGCTTTTATGCCACAACAAACTTTCCGGGGATTTATTATCAACTTCTTCAAACAGCTAATTCCTTTTTTTTCCAGCCATTCAGTATTTTAAAGTAAATAACTAACAAATCCCAACCTCCCTACAAGTTATTGAGCAAATTATTTTGCCAACCAAAACATTTACTCAAACCCTTTGGCTACTGTAGTCAAGGATACAAAAACATTTAGGCAAATCGTAAAATACTATTTGTGTTAAAAGTAAAACATAAGAACGAACATCTCAAAAAAAAGGGTCGTATTAACACAGCCAGCAGAGCGAGAGAAAGCAAGTGAGTGCTGCTGCAGGGTAAGAAAGCAGAAAGCGCTGCAGGACTAAAACAGGAGCAATACCCACATACACTTAAGGAAGGGTCGAAAGCACACGAGCGAGTGGTAAGAGCACACTTAAACGCTCGTTCCCGTGTGTATGAAATAGAAGCAGTATATAGTAGGTGTATACCACCAGCCTCGAAAAATAGAAAGAAAGCGAGAGTGACCATCACACCAGCAGCGGAAGATGGGCCTGTCATTGTCAGGCAAACTCCCTCCCCCCCCTCGTATGTGTCAAGCCCGGGGTCGTGACCGACCCTCGATTACCACCACCGCCACTGCCACCGCATGTGTTGTACGCGCGCGAGGGTGGCAGTATTACAGATCGCCGCAACTTTCATATACCCACACACC
>JAPYYV010005471.1:0-16195 GCA_030522625.1 Copidosoma aretas | reverse complement strand
TATACCAAGATATGAAAAATTTGGTGATATACAGGCGGACATACAGTTCCAAGATGAGTATAATAATATAATTTTGGCTGAAAGAGGAGATAGTCCTAAAACCAAAAATGATAAAAACAATCAGAGTAAATATAGTAACTTACTTGACAACAAGTTTCAATATAACTCATTAGATGACATTCCTCACTGCGCTAACAACATGAAACGATACGATTCAAACTTAGAACCACAGAATAACGATGAATCAGTCAAATATACTATCAAAGCCAGAACACGTCAAGTCGTGCAAATTAATTTAATCAGTACTGATTTAAGTGAAGGTTATTTGCCATGTATAAATGTGGGATATGCTGACGTGTATTTAGGGGAAGAAATAATAAGAAATAAAAACAGTCGGTGTAATGTTATCGCCATTAACGCCAAAGATGAGGATGTTACCATCGAAGTTCACCCGAAGGAAATTTTATCCTTTGAACACATAACCCTCGAATTCGATCCTGACACTAATAGTAAATATAAGGGACCTGCGATTAAGAATAATCAAAAAAGGGTAAAAGAACTTGAGAAACTAGTGCGTACAGGCCATTAAAACCGAGAGGAACGAGATGGAATTTACCAATTAATTGCTGAATATCCAGATATTTTTTTGTTACCAGGAGATTCGTTACCCTGTACAAATCTCGTAGCACATAAAATTCCAACAGAATATAACATCCCAATTAACACTAAACAATATCGAAATCCACCAGTGCATAGGAAAGTTCTAGAAGAACATTTAACAAAACAACTTGATGATGGAATTATTGAACCTTCATGTTCACCAAATAATTCACCTCTTTGGATTGTTCCCAAAAAGCCAGACAGTGAAGAAAAACCAAGATGAAGAATAGTTATCGATTTAAGAAACTTAAATAAAAAGATGATTAGTGATGCACACCCATTGCCTAATATTGCTAATATTATGTACCAGTAAGGTGGATCCGTGTATTTTTCAGTATTTGATTTAGCGAGCGGATTTCAGCAAATTCCTATGGCTAAATATGATAAATTTGAAACGGCGTTTAGTACACCACGTGGACACTACCAATATTGTCGTATGCCAGAAGGTCTGAAAACGCACCAGCCACTTGCCAACGACTAATGGATTCAATATTAAGAGGACTACTAAATGTTAAAATGTTAGTGTATTGAGATGACATAATTTATGCTGAGGATCTAGTAGACAATGAAAGAGAAGATAGATTGCTTTTTGATAGGGTAAAAGCAGGTAAGATAGTTCTTCAACCAGACAAATTCAAGTTCTTAAGGAAAGAAGTAATATTACTTGACCGTATAGAAAGTAAAAAAAGAATTGAACCTGATCTCATGATGATGATTATTATGTTCATGATGATGATGGTGATGAAGATGATGATAATGATGATGATAAAGATGATGATGATAATAGTGGTACTAATAAAGATAAGGATGATGATTATGTAGATTAATATGATTAATATGATGGTGATAATAATGATGACGATAATGATAATGGTGATGATGTTGACAATGACGACGATGTAGATGATCACAATGATAATGACAACAATAGCGATGATGGATAAGATAATAATGATAAGAACAAAGATGATCATTATGATGATGATGATGATGATGACGATGATTAAAAAGATGTTGACAAAAGTAACAATAATGATAAAGATGACCATGATGATAGTGATAATAATGATGTTGACCATGATGATAATAATGATAATGATGATGATAATAATAATGATGATGATGATGCTGACCATAACGATGATAATGATAAAGATTATGATGATGATAATGATGATAATAACGAGGATGGCGATGATGATCTTGACTATGATGATTATAATGTTGATAATGATGATAGTGATAATGATAATGATGATGATGATGATAATGAGTATGATGATAATAGTGATGATACTAATGATGATAATAAAGATAATGATGATTATAGTGATACTACTAAAGATGAGGATGATGATTATAGAGATAATTATGATTATAATAATCGTGTTTATGCTGATATTAATAATGATCATAATAATGATTATAATAATGATGATAATAAAGTTGATGATAATGAGAATAATGATGAGGAATATTATTATTAGGATAATGCCATGATAATAATGATTATAATAATGCTGACAATAGTGATGATGATGATGATGATGATGATGATGATGATGACAATGATGACAATGATGATAATGACGATGATGATGATAATGATGATGATTATAATGATAATGATAATGATAATGATAACGATGATGATAATGATCTTGATGATGATGATTTGAATGACGATGATGATGATGATTATAAAGATGATGATAATTATGATGAACTTGATGGACAGGATTAGGATTATAATGGTGTTAATGATAATACTAATAGTAATAATGATTATAATAATAATAATAATAATAATAATAATGATGATAATGATAATAGTAATAATGACTATGATGATAATGATGATAATAGTGATGTAAATAATGATGATAATAATAATAATAACAATTATGATAATAATGATGATAATTATGAAGATAATAATAATGATAATAATTATGACGATGATAATAGTAATGATGATATTGACGTTAAAATTATTGATAATGATTACGATGATGATAATAATCATGATAATAATAATGATAGTTATGATAATGATAAAGCTTAACATTACGATACTAATGATGATAACGATGATGATAATGACAGAATTGATGATAATGATAATGATAATTAAGACGATGATACTATTAAAGATGATGATGCAGGGGTTAATGATGGTACTGATAATGATTATGATGATGATTAAAATGTTGATAGTGATGATGATGATCATAGTGATAAAAATAATGATGATGATAAAGGCAATAATGATAATAATGATGATGATGGTAATGATTGTGATGTTAAGAATAACAATGATGATTATGATGATCATGATGTTAGAAGTGATGATAAAAGTAATAATAATAATTATGATTATAATAATTATAATGATAATAATAATAGTGATTATAATAAAGGTGATGATGATAATTACGATGATAATGATAATGATGATGATTAGAATGATAACAGAGATGATAATAATAACCATGATACTGATGATAATGATGGAGATAATAATGATAATGATGATGATGGTGATGATGATGTTAATGATAATGATGATGATGATGATGTTGATGATGATGATGATGACGATAACGATGATAATTATGATGATGATGATAATAACGATGATGAGAATTATGATCTTGATGATGATGATTACGATGTTGATGATGATGATAGTGATGATAATAATGATATGATGATGAAGATGATGATATTTATAATGTTTATGCTGTTGATGATAAAGATGATAATGATTATGGTGATACTAAAGAAGATAAAGATGATGATTATGGAGATGATTATGATTATTATGATGGTAATAATAATGATGACGATAATAATGATGGTGATAATGATGACGACGGCGACCATGGAGATGATCACAACGTTGATAAGAAATATAAAGATAATAGATAAGATAATAATAATAATGAAAATAATGATTGTGATAATGATTATAAACACAATGATAAGGATAATAAAGATTATTTTAATAAAAAAAGGCACAATAAAAATTATGATGACAATAGTTATTATGATGATTATTATGATGTTGTTAATGATGGTAGTAATGATAATATTCATGATGCTGGAGTAGATTAGAAATGTGATGATGTTAATGAGGATACTAATAATAATAATGATAATAATGATAATGATGATGATGATGATGATGATGATGATGATGATGATGATGATGATAGTAAAGATGATAAAGACGATGACGAAGATGATAGTTATAATGATGACGATGATATTAAAATGATGATAACGATGATATTATTAATCATGATGCTAATAATGATGATTTTAATATTGATAATGCTAAAAATTATGATGATAATGATGATAGTAATGATGATAATGACAGAATTAATAATAATGATAGTGATAATAATGACGATGATACTATTGATCATAATAAGGATGGAAAGAATGATGATATTGATGATGATTATGATCATTATAATGATGTTGATGATGATGATTATGATGAAGGTGATAATGATAATAATGATGATGATAGTAATAATTGTGATGTTGATGATAATGATGATAATTATGATGATCATACTGATAGTAATAATAATAGGAATGATAATAATGATGTTTATAATATTTATAATGATGATCAGTATATTGTTGATTATGATGAAGACGACGATGATGATGATGACGATGACGATGAAAATGATTATGATTACAATGATAATGATGATTATAGCGATGATGATGAAGATAGAGATGATAAGAATGATGATAATGATGAAGATAATTATGATAATGATGATGATGATGATGATGATGATGATGATGATGATGATGATGATGATGATGATGATGATGATGATGAATTTATTTATGTCCATCATGATGATGATACTAATAATAATGATGGTGATAATACTAATGATAATAGTGATGATGGTTGTAAGGATGATGATGAAAATGATGATGATTATGTTAAAGATGATGATAATGATGAATATGATAATGATGGTGATGATAGTAATGATGATGATGAAGATGATGCTGTTATTTATGATAGACGATAATGTCGATTCTGATGATGATGATCACGATAATGATAAGAATAAAAATGATAACGATGATTATAGTGATCAAGCTGATGATAAAGAAGATAATAATTGTGTTAATAATCATAATTATACTGATAATGATTATTATGATGATAGTGATGATTACGGTGACAATGATAATAATAAAGACGATAATGATGACGATGATAGTGATGAAAATGATGATAATGATGATAATTATAACGGTGACGACGATGATAGTCATAATATCGATGATAATAATGATGATTATGATAATGCTGACAATTATGATGATGACAAGGATGTTTATTATGATGGTGATAATAATAAAGATAGTAATGATGATTATGGAGATGATTATGATTGTTATGATAGTGAAAATAATAATCACGATAATAATGACGATGATAATGATAATTGTGTTGAAGATGATAATTATAATAATAATGATGATGATGATAACGATGATGATTATCATGATGACGATGATGATGATGACAGAAAGGATCGTGATAAAGATTTTAATGATGATGATCGTCATGATGATGATGATGATAACAATGAGTATGACGATGATGATGTTGCTGATAATGATGTTGATGACGATAATAATGATGTTGATGATTACGATGATGATGATCATCATGATAATAATAAAGAAAGTGATGATAATGATTTTAATGATAATTCTATTTTGATTATGGTGATGATGATAATGAGAAAAATGATGAGAGTGATAAAGATAGTTACGATAGTAATGTTGATAATGACGATGATGCTGATGATGATGATGATCAAAAGAATTAGGATTATGATGATGTTAATAATGACAATAATAATAACGATGAAAATAATAATGAGGATGATGATGATGATGATCGTCATAATAATAATATAAAAGACCATGGTGATTGTGACGATTTTACTGATAGAGATATTAATGATGACGATGATCATGACGATGATAATATGATGATGCGGATCATAAATAAATATATTTTGATGATTATAATGACGAATTTGACTATAATGACGATGATAATGATGATTATGGTAATGATGATTGTGATGATGATGAAGATTTTAATAATATGAGTTACGATGGTGTCGATTGTAATAGTTATGATAATGGTGACGATGATAATTATAATAAAGATTAAATTAATGATGATGATAATGATAATGGTAATGAAGATAATAGTTAAAGTGATCATAGATTTATAATAATGATGATGATAGTGATGATAATAATGACGATGATGATAATGATGGTAATGATGATGATGATAATCATGTTAATGATTTAGATAACGATAATAAAGATAACGTTAATGATGATGATTATCATAATGGTAATAATGATAGTGACAATAATAATGATTATAATAATGATGATACCATTGATGCTACAGAAATGATAATAATTTTTACCATGATGAAATGTCGTCGATAATAAAAACAATGATGTTTAATATGAATGTGAAGATATCGATTAAGATAATGATATGGATTATGATGATTATAATGACAATGATGATGATGTTAATAGTGCTGACGATGACGCAGATAACAATAATAATAAAAATTTTGATGATTTTTTAAATAATAATAATTAAAATGACAATGATTATACGATAATTCTAATGACTGGTATACATAAAATGATGATGATTTCGATGATGATCACAATAATAATGTTTAAAATACTTATCATGACAAGGATGATGATTACGATGAATATTATAATGATGATAATGATGCTTATGATAATGCTGACAATAATAATGATGGTAAAAATGATAATTATAATAATGACGATGGCGATGATGATCAGGATGATGATAATAGTTATGATAATAATGTTGATAACGATAATAATATTGATGATTATGATAATAATGATAACAATGATAATCATAATGATGATAGTGATGATAATGATGATGTAGATGATAATAATGATAGTAATGATCATCAGAAGAAGATTCGTGATAATAAAAAGCATGATAATAATGATTAATCATAATTATCATCATCATCACTTTCATTATCATCATCTTTAACATCTTGATCATCATCATTATTACAGAAATTATTATTATTATCATCATCATTGTCATATTTTTTATTAAGATCTTTATTATGATTATCATCGAGACCATCTTTATTATCATAATTATCATCATCGTTAATATCATCAGTATTATTATCATTAATATGATCATTACTATAATTATCATCATCACCGAAATCATCAATATCGTAATCGTTGTCATCATAAGTACAATCATCATCATCTTTATCTTCACCATCATCATTATTATCCTAATCATCATCATCATTACCATGATTATCATCATCATCATCAACATCATCATCATACTTACTATTATCACTATCATCATTATCATTACTTCCATCATCACTATCATCGTCATCACCGTTAATATTATCATAACTATCATTATCAGCATCACCATCATCTTTACTATCATCATTATTATCATCATTATTTTGATCATCATCAGCATTATCATTGTCATCATTATTATTATCAACATTATTGTCATTATCCCGCTTATCATCATCGTTAACCCCACCATCATCACCATCATAAACTATATCATTATCATTATCATCATCCATATCACTTTCGTCATAATCGAGGTCATCATCTTTATTATCATTATTATCGCCAACATCATCATCATTACTCTTATCATGTTCATTACCATCATCATCATCGTTATATAGCGCATCACTATCAGCATCATCAACATCTTTATCATCATTACCATCATCATTAATAACATCATTATTATCATCACCATCATTATCATCATCGTCATCATCATTATTACTATCATCATCCTTATTATTATCTTCTTCAACATCAACATTATTTTTATCAATAACTATCATCATCTTTATAATTAAAATCATCAAAAGTATCATCATCATTACCATCATCATCATTAGCGTCATCTAGCGCATTACTATTAACATCATCGACATCATTCACATCATAATTATCATCATTATCATCATTTTTATCATCATCACAATCATCATCATCACCATCGTCGACGTCATTATCACCATCATTATTACCGAGATTATTACAAGTCTTTTCATAATAATTATCATTATCATCATCATTGATACTATTAATATTATAATTTTCATTATCATTATCATTCTCAACATCATAATCATTATCAGTATCAGCATTATTATCATTATCATCATTATTAACGTCATGATCATTATCTTCATCAACATCATCGTTATCATTGACATTAGCATCATCATCATCATGATCATTATCATCAAAGTTATTATTACCAACATCATCATCTTCGTCTTCCTTGCTATAATGGTCATTATTATCAGAATAACCATTATGATCATCATCATTATCATTTTTTAAATCATAATCATCGTCGTCATTATCTTCATTTTCTTCAATATCATCATAACCATCATCATTATGGTCGACATCGTCATTATCATCATTGTCATCGTCATCATCAACATTATCATTGATCCCGTCATTATCAACGTCACTATCAGCTTTATCGTCATCATTATTATAACTATTATCATCATCATAAACATCTTCTTTGACATAATTAATATCATAATGAACACTACCATCATCATCAATATGATTGAATTTATCATTAGTATCGTCATCACTACCATCACCATCATCGTCAAGTGAAACACTATCAAAATTTTATGCATCATCAACTCTACATCATCATCATCATCATCATCATCATCATCATCATCATCATCGTCATCATCATCGACATTATCATTATCATCTTTATTGTTATTATTATCGTCACTATTATCGTAGTCTTTGACGTTCAAAACGTTATTATCATCATCATTATCATCATGTTTAATGTCATCATAATTATATTAATTGTAGTCATTGCCATCATTATTATCATCATCCCTATCGTCATCGTTATCTCTGTCATCGTTATTATTATAAGTATCATCTTTATTATTATTATCTTTATCATCGGCTTAATCATCATTATTGTCATTATTATCACTGTCATCGTCATCATTATCATAGTCTCCATAGTTATCATCGTCATAATCATTATCATTATCATCATTATCATCATAATCAATTACATCATTATCATCATCATTGTAATTATTATCATCATCGTCAAAATCGACATCATCATCTCTGTCATCGTATCATCATCATCACTATCATTGTCATTACGTCATAATCCCTATTATTATCATCATCATCAATATCATCTTCTATATTATTATTATTACGATCGTCTTTTTCATCATCATCATCATCGTCATTAGTATCATTGTCATCGTCATCATCATTGTTTTCATCCTCGTCATCATCATTGCATCTGGTCATTATCATAATCATCATTATCATTCTCTTCATCATCATCATGATCATTATTATCATTATTATCATAATTATCATCATCATTATCAACATTATCAATCACATCGTTAACCACATCATCAATGTCATCATCGTTATCATCTCCATCATCATCGTCATGATCATTATCATCTGCAGGATTATAATAATTATCATCATGATAATCATTATCATCATTATCCTTATGATTATCATCATCGTCATTAACATCCTATCTACCGTTATAATTATTATTATGATTATTATCATCAACTTTATCGTTATAATCATCGTCACTATCATCGTCATCATTGTTATCATCATAATCATCCTTTTCAGCATCATTATCCTTATCGTCATTATTATCATCATCATCATTATTATCATTATCATCATTATTAACATAATTATCGTCGTTATCTTCTTTATCATAATCTTTATCATCTTCTTTATTATTACTATAATCAATATTATCATTGTTATCGTATTTAGCATTATTATTATCATCGTCTTCATTAAAATCATCATTGTGATTTTTATCATCATCATAATCATTAACATCGTCATCGTCTCCGTCATCGTTATAATCATCTTTAACATCGTCATTATTATCATTGAAATCATCATCTTCGTAATCATCGTCATTATCATTATCATTATCATCATTCTTATCAGCATCATCATCATTGTCATCATCATTATCATCATTATAATGATCATCATTGTCATCATCATTGTAATCATTATCATTATCATCATCATGATTATTTTAATTATCAGCATCAGCCTATCCATCACTGTCGTATTTATTAACATTTTTATGAGCGATATCAATATTATCATCATCAAGATTATCTGTATGATCGTAAGCATCATTGACATCATTATTACAATTACAACTATCAGCATCATCACTTTTATTATCTACAAGATCATTGATCTAATTATCATCACTATCATCATAATCTATTTTGTCATCATTGTTGTTATTATTACTGTCATCGTTATCATTATCATCATTATTATCATAATCATTATTATCTTCGTCATTATAATCTTTATCATCATCATCATTATCGCCATTATTATTATTGTCATAGCCATCGTCATTCACACCATGAACATTTTTCTTATCCTGATCACAATTATTAATATCATTATTATCAACACTATCATTATTAGGAGCATCGTCCTAATCATCACGTTCAATATCATCGTCATTGTCATCATCATCATCGTCCTAAATATCATCGTCTTTATTATTCTTATCAACATCATTATGATCATGGTTACTATCATCATCATCATCATTATAGTCAACATCGTTATCATCACTATCATTATCATCATTACCATCATTATTATTAGCATCATTATAATAATCGTCGTGATCGTTATCATCATCATCAGCATAATTATCATTGTCATTGTCATCATCGTCTTCGTCAACATCGTTATCATCATCTTGCTTATCATCATTATATTGGTCATAAATATCATTGACTTATACTTCATCTTCATCATTATCATCATCATCATCGTCATTATCATCGTTACTACCATCATAGTCATCGTTTAATTTATCATCATATATCACATTATTATCAGCATCATCATAATAATCATAGTCATCATAATCATCGTCATCATCATCATCATCATCATCATCATTATCATAACCATCATCATCATCATCATCATAATCATCATCATCGTCATCGTCATCATCATCATAATCATTATCATCATCATCATTATCATCATCATCATATACATCGTTATCATCGTCATCGTCATCATCATCATTATCCTTATCATCATCATCATTATTATTATCATTGTCATCGTCATCCTTATCATCATCGTCAGATCGTCATCATTATCATCATTATCATTATCAACATCGTAATCATAATTATCATCTTTATCATTATCGTTATTATCATCATTATCATCATTATCATCGTCATGATCATCATTATCATTATTGTCATCACAATTATTGTCATCATCGTTATTATTCTCTTTGTCATAGTCGACATCGTCATAATCATTATCATCAAACACATCATTATCATTATAATCATCATCATTATAATTGTCATTGTCATTGTCATATTCATCATGACCGTTAATATCATTTTTACCATTTTTGTCATCTTTAAAACCGTCATTATTATGATTATCATTATCATCATTATTATCATATACATCGTCATCATCGTCATCATCATCATCATAATCGTCAATATTATCGTCATAAGATTCATCATCATCATTAAAATAATCATTGTCATCGTAATCATCAGTATAATCGTCAACATCGTCATCATCATCATCATCATTACCATTATCATTAGTTGTATCATCACCATCATCATCATCACTATATTCAACCTTTTTATCGTCATCATTATCATCATTATTGTTGTAAACATCGTAATTATTATTACTTTTATCATATTCATCATCATCATCATTATCGTCATAATCATACACATCATTATCATCATTATCATCATCATCCAAACTATTATCATTGTCTTCGTCGTCATCATCATCATCGTAACTATCGTCATTACCATTCTTTTTATCATCATTACACTCATCATCATTACTATTAAAAACGTCTCTATCATCATCATTATCATCGTAATTATCATGTACATCAACATCATCATCATCATCATCATAATTATCGTCATGATCATCGTTATCGTTATTATTATCATCATTATTATCATTATCTACGTAAATATAATCATTGTCATAGTCAGCACCAGCATCACCGTCACCATTATCGTCCTTATGATCATCATTATTAACAGAATTGACATCTTAATCACCATTTTCTTCATCATCGGCGTCCTTATCATTATCATCGTTATTATCTTGATCAGCTTAATCATCATTTTCGTCATCATTATAACCGTCATCATCATCGTCATTATCATCATTTTTTACATCATCTTCATCATCATCATCATCGTCAACATTGTCATTATCATCTTCTTCATCATCATCACAATCATCATCATCATCATCATTGTCATAGTCATCATCATCATTATCATTATCATCAACATTATAATCATGCGTTAATGTTATCATTATCATCGTCGACATTATCATTATCACCATCATCGTCATAATTATCATTCTCATCATCGTAATCATAATTATCAACATTAATATTATCGTTATCGTCATCATCATTATCATTGCCATCGTCATGATCATCATCATCAGTATCACCATCATCATCGTCATCGTAATCATTATCATCTTCTTCATCATTATCAACGTCATTTTAATCATTGTCACCGTTATCTACATCATTATTATGATTATCATCATCATCATCATCATTGTAATCGTCTGCATCATCATCATCATTATATAAAAATCGTTATCAGCATTATCATCATCATCATAATCAATTACATTATTATAATCATCATCATTATCATTATAATTGTCATTGTCTTTGTCATCATCATCGTAATTATCATCTCATTATCGTCATTTTATTTATCGTCATCGTCATCATCATGATGATCGTCATCATCATTAATTTAATCATCGTAAGCGTCATCATCATTGTAAATATTATCATTATCATTATTAGAATCATCATCGTTATCAACATCATCATTATCATCGTCATTATCATACCATTATCATTACGATTATCATCATCATCATAATCAATCACATCATCATCATCATCGTCATCATAATCATCACTTACAATATTATCATTATCATCATTATTATCGTTATCATGATCGTCATTATTATAATCATCGTCATTGTTATCATTGTCATCGTCATCATTATTATCGAACATATCTTTATCATTATTATCATCATCATCATAATTATCATTGTCATCGTCATAATCATAATCATCGTGAACATCGTCATCCTTATCATTGTTATCGTCAACATCCTCATCATTATCATCATCAACATCATCATAATCATTATCATTATTATCGATTTCATCATCATCATCATTATCATCATTATCAATATCATCAACATTATCAATAAACACAGCATCATCATCATCATCATCATTATAATGATCATTGTCATCATCATCATCATCGTCAAAATGGTCATCACCAATATTGTCATTATCGTCATCATCATCATCATCATGATCATCATTATCAAACACATCATTATCATCATCATTAATATTAAAATTATCATTCCTATCGTCATCATCATCATCATCGTCAACATTGTCATCATTATCATCATTACTATTATCATCACCATTATTATTGTCATCATCAATCAAATCATTATCATTATCATCATCACTCTAATCAAACTTGTCATCGTCATGATTATCATCATCATCGTTGTCAACATCGTCATCATCATCATTATCTTCGTCATCATCATCATCATCACTAAACACACCATTATCGTTATTTTTATCATCATTATAATTATCATTGTCATCATCATTATCATCGTCAACATCGTCAAGATTATCGTCATCATCATCATCATTATGATCATCATTATCGTCGTTATTATTAATATTATTATAATATTTATCATTATTACGATTACTATAATCACTATCATTATCATTATCATTTTTTTCATCATCACAAACGGCTTTATCATCATTGTGATCGGTATCTACATCCTAATTAATATCATCATCATTATTATCGTTATTATCATCGTTACTATCATAATCATCGTTCTTGTCATTATTGTCATTGTCATCATTCTTATTATCATTATCATCGTAGTTATCGTCCTCATTTTTGTTCTTATCGTTATCATCATCATCATCCTTATCATAATCATTATTTGAATCATCATTACCATTATCATTATAGATATCGTCATGGTCATCATCATTATTATCGTCATTGTCATCATTGTCATCTTCATTATTATCATCATCATCATCATTATCATCAAACGCATCATTATTACCATGATTATCATTATAATAATCATTGTCATCGTCAACATCATCATCATAATTATCAACATTGTCATCATTATCATCATTATCATCATCACCATAATCATCATCATCATAAACACATCATTATCATCATTATCATCATTATAATATTTATTGTCATCTCCATCATCATCATTGTCAACATCGTCATATTATCATCATTACTATTATCATTACCATTATCATTGTCATCATCAGTCTCACTAATATAATTATTATCACTATAATCATTCTTGTGATCGTCATCATTATCATCATCATCGTCGACAACATCATCATCATCATCATCATTGTCTTCGTCATCATCATCAGCATCATCATCGAATATTATATTATTATAATTTTTATCATCATTTTAATTATCATTGTCATCATAATTATCATAATCATTTTCATTCTTACTTATCATTATCAATGACATCATCATCAGTGTCGTCGGTATCTACATCTTATTAATCATCAGTATCATCATCATTATAATCATTGTCGTTATCGTCATGGTCATCATCATTATTATCGTGATTGTGATCATTGTCATTCGCATGACCATCATCATTATCATCGTCATCATTATCGTCATTAGCATCATTGTTATCGACCCCATCATCACCAACATCAATCACATCATTATTATCATAATTAGTATTATTATGATCATCATCGCCATCGTCATCGTTATCATCATTATCATTGTTAAAATCGTCATTCTCATCATAATCATTATCAATATCCATATCGACATCATCATCATCATCATTATCGTCGACATCATCGTTATCGTCATCGTCATCATCATTATTATTATCATCATCTTGATCATGATTACCATTATCATCATTATCATATATCACATCAATATCATCATCATTATCATAATCATTATTGCCATGCTTATCATTAGCATCATTATCGTCGTCAACATCGTCTTGATTTTTATTGTCATCGTCATCATTATCATCATGATTATCATCCAACACATCATTATCATCATGATTATCATTATAATAATCATTTTCATCGCCATAATCATCATCATCGTCAACATCGTTATTATTATCATCATTATCATTATCATTACCATTATCATCGACATCATCAATCTCATTATTATCACATCATCATCATCATCATCATCATCATCATCATCATCATCATCATCATCATCATCATCATCATCATCATCATCATCATCATCATCATTATCATCCTCATTATTATCATCATCATCATTAAACACATCGTTATCATTATCATCATCATCATCACCATCATCGTCATCATCAATAATTTCACAATAATTATCATCATTATCATCATTATCATCATTTTTATTATCATCACCATTATTATCATCATCAATCCCATCATTATAATCATCATCATTATCATCACTATAATTATCCTTGTCAAAGTCATCATAATTATCATCATCGTCCTTAAGATCGTCATCATCATTATTGTCATCATTATAATCTTCTTTATAATCATTATCATCATCATCATTATCATCATCATCAACATCATCATTAATATAATTATTGTCCTCGTCATCATCATCATCATCAACATCGTCAACATCGACAGCAATATCATCATTACATTTATTATTACCATTATCATCATCATCATCATCATCATCATCATCATCATCATCATCAATCACATCATTATCGTCATCATTATTATGAAAATTATCATTCCTATCGTCATCATCATCATCATCGTCAACATTGTGATCATTATCATCATTACTTATATCATCACCATTATAGTTGTCATCAGCAATCAGATGATTATCATTATCATCATCACTACAATCCAATTTAGCATCGTCATGATTATCATCATTATCGTCGTCAACATCGTCATCATCATCATTGTCTTCGTCATCATCATCAGCATCATCATCATGAAACATATCATCATTATTATTTTATCATCATTATAATTATCATTGTCATCATTATTATCATCGTCAACATCGTCAAGATTATCGTTATCATCATCATCATTTTGATCATTATTATCGTCAAA
>JAPYYV010005470.1:0-15362 GCA_030522625.1 Copidosoma aretas | reverse complement strand
ACTTTCATTTTCCTTATGTACTCACTGTGATCTTTACCTTAAATTATTTACTAAAAACACTCTGTTACTTTTGTCTCATGCCTGCGCTCCTTCGTGCGTCCGCTGCTCGATCCGAACTCTCAGCTGTACATTATATATACATACATATCAACGGACCCATCTCCGTTTTTTCCTCCCCTCCTCAATTATATACCTATATATACACATGCTTACTTCTCTCTCGCAGGCATTCCCAGCTGTATATTCATTTCCCCTCCGCTCTTTCAGCCCAACGTGCACATGTCTACTCCTCTCTCTCTCTCTCTCAAACGCTGGCACGCATTTTGGCTCTGCCTCTATTGTCACGTAGCCTATCGTCGAGTAAGATATGCACCTAGTTCGATGGCTGGCCATGGTGTGGCGCTCGAATCAGTGACTTGAAAAGTCGGTGTGCCTGTTAGCATTGCAGTCACAAATCTCTTAACTAATCTCTGCTCCTTTACAATTTACATCTTTATAAAGCACAACTGCCAAGTATTTTCGTTATCTTTATTTACAAGGCATAAAAAAATATTTTATTTGGATTATTGAATTACGTATAGGTATATAATATAATTGTGAAACATTTTTTTCTTTTATAAATAACACTATTCCTCTTAGGTTTACTCTTAATATTAAAATAAGGATGTACTATAATGTTAACTTCACTGTTATTATAAATTTTATTGATGATTCTAAGCTAGTAAATCATAAAAGTAAATTATCCGACATCGTAGTTGTGAATACCAATAGAAATTATAACAGTTCATGGTATGTACAAGCCTTTCTAAAATGACTTTACGCCCCCGAGAAAATTTAGATAAGCTATATGTGTAAAACCCTAAATACCCAGTAACCTAAATCCCAAGCTTTTGGACCTAGTAACCCGGGGGACAGTTAGTTATAATATATTAACTGACAAATTATTATAAAAATAATAACACATCAAAATCCCAAGCTTTTCAACCTTGTAACCCGGGGGACAGGGAGTAAATAATGTAATAAGAACATGAATTATTATAAAAATAACAACATAACCCAAATCCCAAGCTTCTTAATGCAACGGCCCAGAGGACAGCAAGTAAATAATATGATAAGTAATTAATTATTAGAAAGAAGACAACAGAATCTAAGTCCCAAGCTTCTTAATCCAGTAGCCCGGGGGATAGTAAGTAAATAATATAGTATGTGAATAAATTATTATAAACAAAACAACATAACCTAAATATCAAGCTTTGCAACCCAGTGACCTAGGGGAACACAAGTAAATAATATAATAAGTAAATAAATTATTATAAAAATAACAACATAACCTATCCCAAGCTTTTCAACCCAGTGATCGGGGGTTAGGGGGGGGGGGGCAGTGAGTTATAATTATACTATTATTAAGGGCATTCAGTATAACATCTGATGTTTTTACCTTACCGACTACCTAACTTTGATTAATTTACATTAATCATTAAATGTATGCTCTCTTCAACAAAAAACAATGAAAAGACGCACAAAGTTAATGCTTTGAGGAATAAGTTAAGCCCAAATTTATTACGATTGATAGCAAATTGATCGAGAAAAGTTATATCTTGTGAGTATTAAACTGAACTTCAGTGTTTATAGTCAGTTTACATTCAGTGTATCATAGGGAGTTTCTGCTTTACCGACTACCCCATTTTGATAAACTTTCATCATTCATTGATTTCACAGCTATTTTCACGTAAAATAATAAGTTGACGCACAAAGCTGGTACTTCGACAAATTTAGCAAGCCCAAATTCATTGTGATTAGATACGAATTGAGGGAGAAACGTTACATCTCGTGATTGTGAATTTAAGTACAAGACTACTATAATCACGAGATGCAACTTTTCTTTCTCAATTCGTATCTAATTACAATGAATTTGGGCTGAATAAATTTGTCAAAGTACCAACTTTGTGCGTCAACTAATTATTTTACGTAAAATAGCTGTGAAATAAATAAATAATGAAAGTTTATTAAAATGCGGTAGTCGATAAGGCATAAACTCTCTATAAAAACAAAATATTTTTAAACTGATTATAAATACTGGAGTTTAGTTTGATACTCACAAGATGCAACTTTTCTCGATCAATTTACTACCGATCGTAATAAATTTAGCTTAACTTATTTCTCAAAGCATTAGCTTTGTGCGGCTTCTCATAGTTTTTTGTTAAAATGAGCAAAAAATTAATGATTAATGTAAATAATAAAAGTTAGGTGGTCGGTAAGGTAGAAACTTCGGATGATATACTGAATGACTTCAAATAAAAAAGGTAGGAATATGAGTGACGTTGCTATTTTAATATTATGTTTAAGTAAAATACTATCAACTCACTGTATCCCTCGGGTTACTGGCTAAAGAAGCTTAGGATTTAAGTTATGTTGTTATTTTTATAATTAATCTTCTAATCACATTATTTACTTGCTGGCCCCCAGGTTACCGGGTTAAGAAGCTTGGGATTTAGGTTATGTTTTGGTTTTTTTACTAATTTATTTGATTAATATATTAATAACTTGCTGTCCTCAGGGTTACTCGGTTAAAAATCTTGGGATTTAGGTTATATTTAGGGATTGCAATCCGGCCTCAGTTTCGATTTAGCCGGGTTTGACCGGGTCCGGCCGGATTATGTCTACGAGGTTGAGTAACCAGAATAACTTAATTTTCCGTTAATAAAGAGTAAATTGAAACAATTTATGTACACAATCATCTTTATTTCGCTAAATTATAAAAAGATAATTATATTTTAAAGATAGGGATCAACATTAATAATTTATATTGTAACATTGAATATAATATAATAATTAACCTTGACTGAGATCACAGTATTTACAGTACTTAACATAATGCAATGCAACAATCACAGCTTCACAGTAAAGTAACTATTTTTTATAATATTTTAATTTTGAAATTTTTGTACGATTAATTGATTATTTATTATTTGAAGCTTTGTGGATAACGCCTCTACAGCTATTTTAAACGGCTGCAAACTGTCGATCAATTCTTTGAGTTTCGACCATTAAAAATCACAAAATTTCATATCAGATCCTACGTCTATTAAAGCTTTATCGATGCAAATTTTTAGCTCGTATTTTGGGGGCGATTTTTTGAACAGTTTCGCCACTTTTTGTACTTTTCGGAGCTTTTCACTGTATCTAGGAATTACTTCGGTCCCCGAAGGACCCGTTGCTGTTATCGTGACTCCTTGTTCATCTGTTGTCTCTTCTTCATCAGTATCTGATTCATTAGAAGCTAGAGTTGTTTTTTCTTCATCTCTATTTTTATATAACACATCGACCACGGCAAATCGTAATTCGCACAGTTGGTAATAGCAAGTCATTAGCTTACCTACTTTGACCATCGCACTCGCACCGTCTGTACTCATACAAATAATATTAGTCTCGGAGTCAAGTCCGAAGATGTACAAACGGCTTTCTATTAGACTTACAGTATGTTCCGCAGTCTACGAACCATGTACCCTAATTAAGCCCAGATTAAGGTATGTTTCTTTACAGTGTACATAACATTCAAATATCGGTGATTTTTTTGTGAGGTCCACTAATCAAAGCTCAAGGACAATCTCTTTCCTGGTTTCTTAAGATGCTTTAACTTAGTTATTAACTCAGCTTTACGCGCAACTACTACCGTGCCTCACACATTCAAAGGCACGGTTATTTTGGAAAATTATGCAATCTCCAGGTCCGATACCGGATCCTGAATATTGGTACCGGATCCGGTAAGTGTATAATGACGCCGGATCCACCGGATTACCGGATGTAATTATGCCATTTATGTGAGAAAAAAATATATAATAAAGTGCCTCTTCGCTTAACTTTCCCAGGAATCGTGAAATATTTATCTGTATGTTTATAAAAGATTTCTGTATTTTAATGTACTTACCATGTAGTAGCTATCAAAATGGCTAATAGGGCTGGACCGGACCGCATTTTTCGTTCCTGTAGATCTGGATGTCGATCGCTTTCAGCTTACCCTTTTTCCTCTTTGACAGGCACTGGAGTACGATCTCTAGTGTGCTGTTTCTCTCCGTTGTCTTGGAAGTATCTCTCTGGCTTGGCTTTGCGTTGTCCCTTTTTTCTTTACTTCTCTGACCTCATACCTTTACTACGCTGTGTGCGCTTTTTAACCGATCCCGCTTTTGACACCAAAAATTCTCCTGTTACGTGGGTTTGTGGTCGGTTGGGTGAACGCGAAATAAGTACACGGTGAGGACTATTAACTTCTTTTTATTATTCCTTATGACCAAGGGAAGAGCCAAGGGGAGCACGGTAATCTGGAGGCATGTCTGCCAGTCTCGAGAGTCCCGAATCTTCTCCTTCTCCTCTACTCTCTGACCATACTCAAGAGTTCCACTTCTCCTCTCTCTTGGTCATACGTCCCTATCTGAGGTGGTGGGGCGCGTACGTATTAGTATGCTATGTATACCGTACGCCACGCATGCCTGCTACCCAAAAAAAGTCCATATTTCTGCGTGTTACCAATTTCTGTGAGAATTTTCTTATTAACAATATTTTCCGTATAAAAAAAAGCTATCAAATTCTTTTAACTTTTCAAAGCGATAAATGTTTTTTAAGAGTTAAAAAAAATATATTTATTCATTTGTGAGCGTGCTACCCAAAATTTATTATATATATTACTTTTAAATTATTCCACAGCGCATAACTCATACTAAGAATCGTTTAATTTGAGTATTACAATTCTAATTTATATGCAAAGTAACTTTATTTGGACAACTCCTTGCACTCTCAGAGAAATAATATCATAAGTCGTTATCGAGAAATTGTGTTAATCGAAAATTAAGTGACTTTTAAACTCCTTAAAAAGTTTACAGATCTTATCATTTTGGGCAATAATTCAAATGATCAAAGCTCTGAAGGGTAGCATGATAGAAAGCTTTCTTCAAGCTTAAATCAAATCTTGAATCAAATTCTTTAAATCATACTTTTTTCTTATTTGTGTGTTTGTTTCAATGTTTCAGTCCATAAAAGATTAGGAAATCACACTATTACGAGTTACATAAAGTTTTAATAGTGTTTTTTAGTAATTTCTTTAATTTAGTACGTAAAAATAAAACATGTTACGGAAAAGTCTATATTAACACTTTATGATCCAAATAATCTAAGAAATACGGTAATAATTATCAAACATTAAAAACGCAAAGTTTTTATATTGTTGTTAATAATTAGTTACTAATAAATAAAAATTATCTTTGAATATGAGTAACGCGGATTTTTACCTAATATTGGCAGAGCATAATAATCAGAAGCATAACTCTAATCAAAATGCATTGGATTTTTTTCTCCGAAAATCAAAATCAAAAAGTTAAAAATTCGTTAGAATTACTCATATTTGTATACACAAAATTACTTTTTTTTTGTTATTTAGCCATAAGAATACAAATATTGAAATATGGAAGTTAGCGCGCGGAGCCCCACTAGTATATAGGTATTTACTAGTGGAGCTTCACCTCCTTCGAGCTCCGCGCGTCAAACCCCATATTTTAATATTGCTACTCTTATATCTGAAAAATAAGTACCAGATTCAATTTTTTAATACACATAAGCGTACAAACATAAATAACCAAACCGATCTCATAAAAATTAGCTAAAGATTCGAACAAAAATAGTCAATACATTAAATGATTTCACTGATTTATCAAATCATAGTTACTGATTTAAAACTGATAAGGACTCTTTTTGTTATTTACAAAACTATCACACAAAATTACACAAAACTAAAAATATATATCAATGAAATATATGCATGCTCAAATGTTATGACGATATATTAAGACGGGAAAACTAACGTAAATTAATATGACAAAAAAACTCCTTTGACTACGAAAAAAAAAGTATACAATAATAACATACACTAACACCTTTTTTTTTCGCTCAACCTTCACTACATTAAAAGTGACGCACATGAGTAAAGGTTACTAATTTAAACTATACCTACCCAATCGCGTTAGAAAATTTTTTTTTAGCAAGCTGGACAGAATTTCGGTCCCCAACAGCCAGAATATTTTTTTAGAATTTGGTAATCACTTGAAATTACACAGGATTTAATTTAAAATTATATTTATACTTCAAAAAAAAATATGGCAATAGCATTAGTAACAATAACGTGCTTATTAAAAAAAAAAAGAGAAGAACACAAACGAAATTCGAACAAAAATGATTGCATGATTGTCAAACCCATGAAATTAGACTTTATATACAGGGCGTAAAGTAGAATAAGAAAAGTGAATTCTGTCACCATCTGACACAACGAGGAAAAAAAAGAGAACAAAGAAACATTCACTCTTAGTACCGACCCAAAACATTTCCCATTCACCCGCTTGGAAACGGGAAACAGAAAATACCTGGCTGTTCACAAGCAAACTCGATCCAACATTATCTAATATATACATCCGGAAGACTCAAAAACCCTTGCAGGCAACTGAGCCAGTAAAAGAGAAATTGTAGTTAAAAAAAAACACCAAAACGAACTCGAACCGACCATACTCAATAAATACTTAATACAAGCAGTCGAGATAGCATATAGAGCAGAATTTAATCCCACAGAGAAAAAAAACGATCGCGTTCAAGCACTACATAATAGGATAATAACACTTTATGACTCGAACCCAACTTATTATCCTACACAAAAGTATGCACTAAAAGACAGCGCCGAAAAAGAAGCGATAAAATAATTTTGCTACGGACTACAGGCCCCATATAACTACAATGTAACATGCCTTAGTCCTAGAACATTAAACAAAGCAGTAGTAGTGGCGCTAAGTATAGAAAGCGAGATTTCCCTACGCTACACTACTCTGGAAGGACGAAATGCCTACATAGGCGTAACCCAAGTAAGACTACAAGAAGAAGAAAAATTACTAGGTAATTATGACCAGATATATATAACGGATTCACCGGAATGGGGTGCAAACAATAACTACGAGTCAAACCTATACGGAGACGAATACGACAATTTTCCAACGCGACCCCTAGTGGATACAGAAAATAAAAATACTCAAGGTACTGAAAATGCTCAACTGACTCGAGATAAAAAGAAGGAACAGGACGCAAATTGCGCGTATTGTAAGCACAAAAATCACAACACCAACGAATGTCGCACATTGATAAAAGACACCGAGAGAGGAAAAATAAATCGCATTAGAATGCGAGAACACTACCGTTACAATCAGAATTACCAAAAAGGAGATAATTTTCACAATGCGCGAAATAATAATATTAGAAGCTATAATACATACCCACAAAACTGGAATAACCCTAACGTCGGCTACGAAAAAAATAATTATAGCACCCGCTACGATTACAATAGGAACAAGCGAAATGGGCGAAGCTACGAACAACAGGATAATAGATACAACAATAACAGGTATAATTATAATAATGATAATGAAAATTAGGTGGTAGAAATCCTAGTTATAAAAACGAAGGGCCACCGTAAAACATACCTCACTCACCTAACGATAAAACGCATGACGTACACACGGAGACTTTAAACTCTCAAGACGCTCGTCACAGTCCCTAGGCGCCCAGCGTGACTCGACAGTAAGCAAAGATATAAACAGTGCGCCCGCAAAAAAAGCAGAGCCGAAGTGCAGCGAACGTGAGTCACCCGAAAATTCATACAGTGAGCCACACCTCACGAATAACGTAGACGCGAGAGAAAAAGCACAGCATGAAATGATACGGCCAATGCATGACACTGGCAACATACAAAACATACCGATGGCGCAACTCAATAAAATACAGCCATCTGCGGGCGCACAACATGAAGACAATTATAATTTAGCCGAAATTTTACTATCAACCCAAAGCCCCGGGTTAGAAAAGGAAACAGCCAACAAGAGCGTCAAAAAATCACTTGAGAAAGTAGAAATAAATATATCAAGTACAGGACACATACCACCTTCAGTATGCCTTAAAAGCTCACAATTAATCAATGGAAGCGCGACATTTTACGCAGGTACGGGTGTCGAAATATCTATTATGAAAGCAAGTAGCCTCAAGAAGGACTCATATATTAATTTTAACGAGCGAGTGCTCATAACTGGCGTGACACACGGAGCACGATAAACGTCAGGAACAGTACAGGTACCCCTAATGGGATGAATTGCACTCTACACGTAGTCCCTGGCGACTTCCCGATACAGGTGGAAGGACTAATCGGATTAGACCTATTAAAAAAACATGATGGCCACATATGCGCCAAGGAAAATATTATAACATAGAACAGCACTCAAATACCTTTGAAGAAACCAGAAACTTTCGAAATTCTAGCAAAATTGAGACATATAGTTTTTGCGCGCGTAAAAGAAGAATGTAAAAATATACAAACAGGATGGGTACTTCTGCAAGAATCAGAGGAAGGCATTTTATTCGGTAACTTTATTGCAAACAATAATAACGGCAAAGTGTACGCCGAATGCATAAATATTACGAATAGAGCGATAAGAATAATTGTACCTCAAGTAGACTTGTTGGAGTGTGAGACAGTTTGCGGGACAGAGCCATATAGCGTTGATAGGGACGACGGAAAAAGCCTACAGGAAGCGATGATAAGATTTTCTAGGGGAAGTAATACTAATGAAAAACAAAGTGAAAATGAGAAAGTAATTAAAAACAAAAATGAATTCGTTGTAACCAATATAGAAGAAAGAATTGAGATGTTATTAAAATCAGCAGACACGTCAGGCTGCAACGAGGAAGAACTACAACACGTGCGCGAACTAATAGGATTCAACCCTTGAGCATTCGGCCTCGACGGAGATCCTTTAAGAGAAACTAGCGTCTTAAACCACAAGATACCTACAACGACATACAAACCAACTGTAGCAAAAAGAATCAGGTAACCGATCGCTCTAAGGGAACAGATGAATAAGGAGTTGAAAAAATTAGTGGACCAGGGCATAATCAAATCCTGCACATCGCCGTATAGTTCCAATACATGGAAAGTACTCAAGCAGGCGGGCCCAACGGGGAGAAGAAATGGAGAGTGGTAACGGACTTTAGACTACTCAACGATATTACAGTCGGTTCATGTCACCCAATATCATTCCGAAGCGATATTCTAAACCATCTCGCATCTGCTCGCTATATGAATGTATTGGACCTAATAATAGGTTTCTTTCAAGTAGAAATAGATGAAAAAGACGCTCATAAGACAGCATTTTCTGGACCAGATGGCCACTATCAATACAAACGTATGCCAATGGGCTGCACTGATCCACCAAACACATTCGTTCGAGCGATAACACCAGCGCTAGCAGGACTACAAGGACATGAAATAAAAGTATACATGGACGATAGAATGCTGCTCGCAGCAACATCGGAAGAACACGGAAGACGATTTACAAGATTAGTTAAACGTTTGGAAGAAATCAACCTAACAATAAAACCAAAAAAATGTCAGTTCTTCAAAAAAAAGGCGAAAGTATTAGGCCACATAGTCGACAACGGACAAATAAAAACAAACCCCAAAAAAATTAGGTCTGTGAAACACTATCCAAGACCTACAAACGCAAAGAAAATTAAACAATTTTTAGTTCTTACGGGATATTTCTGCCGTTTAATTAAAAATTAAGAAAAATAGCACAACCAATTTCGAAACGTTTACAAAATAGCACGGAATTTAGGTGGCAGCAGCCTCAACAAGAAGCATTTGACACTCTCGTTAACGCTCTGTGCAGCGAACCCGTACTCTTAGCGCCGGACATGAATAAGCCATTAATAGTTACAACGGACGCATCAGACTACGCGATAGGCGTAATATTAAGTCAAGGGAAAATAGGCGAAGATCACTCTTGCGAATATGCATCCTGCTGCCTAAAAGATAGTGAACTTCGCTACCCAACATACGATAAAGAACTGCTTGCCATATTC
Organism: Copidosoma aretas; assembly: GCA_030522625.1. Taxonomy (NCBI): domain Eukaryota; kingdom Metazoa; phylum Arthropoda; class Insecta; order Hymenoptera; family Encyrtidae; genus Copidosoma; species Copidosoma aretas. The sequence goes on along the minus strand of JAPYYV010005470.1, from coordinate 5,423 downwards.
TATGCAAAAGAGCTATTCCGACCATACTTATACGGACAGAAATTTACAGTAGTTGCCGACCACGAGCCTCTAAAACATTTCCACACATCGAAAAAACCGGATCTGCGATTTACAAGACTAAAGGCAGAACTACGGGGCTACGCATTCGACCTTGTGTATAGACCCGAAAGAATTAATAGAGCACCTGACGCGTTGTCGCGCAACCCAATCCTGAAAGAAGGAGAGAAAAACCCTGAATTACCACGCAAGGAGTTATACGAACTCGACGAGAAACAGGAAAAAGAGAGATTTGTTGACACGAACGCTTCACCGGCAAGGATATACAAGATTCGCACAAGACGGGAGAAAAATATAATAAGAAAGGACAAGAAAAATCAAATAGAAAATTCCGATTCATACAAGTCGGACAACAAGGTAAAGAAAAAGAAACCCCGGAGAAATAATAATTCAAGCAAATGTACGCCAAGAAACGACAGTTACGCGGACTCGGAGTTGGAATGGCCGGAGACAGAATCACAAAGAAATGAAACACTAAAGGTAGGCAAAGCAACAAAAAAAAGAGATGGACCACGTAAATTCTCAACACAAACTACGAATAAAAAGGAGAAAAGGGAATACAGCCAACTGCAGCATGCGACAGTGACTAAGAAATTCTATCGCAAGGACCAAATAATGAAAAATTTGCATACATGCGGAAAGATAAACATATGCAAAAAAAAGTAAAACTCACAAGTACGCCTTTCATTAAAAGAGACGAAACACAAAATTTACAACGTAAGACTCGTAAACGCTAGATGGATACACTACATAGAAAACCCATAGAATTTTCCAATACACCCGAACTAGAAGATAAATCGAAGAAAATAATAATAGCAAACTGCAACACACCATCTGGCGAAGAAGAGGTGCCAAGAGATACACATAGGGCAATAACGCACTAATAATGGCAGCTGGTAAAGGCAAACCTAGCGGCGGAAACAGAGGAGAAAGAAAGTGAACAAAAGAAAAGCGGGGCCCGAGAGGAAATATGTATAGAAGTGAGCGAGCCGAACGAGATCAACAAGAAAGCAAAACTCAAAGAGAGAGGACCATATGTGCAAGATAAAGACAAAACCCCGAGCGAAGAGAGACAACAATCAGAGACGTCGAGTACAAGCGCAGACGAATCGACGCGCATGGAACAAACCGTTTAACACGAGAACATATATCGAGAGAAAGGACGCACACAATATATCACAAGATAAATCGACGAAAGATTCCAAGAACAGCGATAAATGTATACGTACCTGCGTATTTGCATGTACCATTGCGTTTCTTGGAACCTAGTCATACCTGTATTTATTTCATTACTACGAGCAAGAAAAGATGTTGACTTATATTGTTTGACTTTGCTCTTATATCTGAGTATGTTTGTAAGTTATAAAAATGATTTTTATTTATTACTATTGTAATTTCGTTTTATAGCTGTTGTGTGAATTTCTCAATTGTTAATTTTTTTACATATTAGTGACTGGGAAAAGACTGCCTACGTGCAGTCGAAACATCGTCAAATAATAGATGAAAAAAGGCTCGGGTCTGAACAAAAAAATTGACGCAATGCTCGACGACTACATTAATAATTTTCAAACAAGTGTTCAGCTTGAAATGAAATGCCAAGATTTTAAGGGAAAGGTAGGAGTTAGAATTGACGCGTAGGAAACTGATAGTACCACAGATCAGCAAAAAAAACAAACATCTAAAGAATACAGTCAATGATCTACAGTCAACTAATCAGTCAAATAAAGAAACCGAATTAGGTAGAGATGGACCCAAATGCTGAAAACAATACTCCACAAACAGAACCAATAGAAAATCACAAACAAATCAGATAAGACACACAACAAAATGAATGGTATGAGAGAGATTTTCAGACTCGAAAATGCGGACTGTACTGCGCGGAGCCACACGAAAAATTTGCGCTAAGGGACGTCTCTCACGACGTAAGTTGTCTTTTTCATTGTTTAATCCTTCTTGATGGCTTAACACTCTCAACGACAAGACTAAGAGACGCCCTTCGTAAATCGAAATGGATACATGAATGTAGCAACCCAGGAGAAACAGAAGACATTCTCCGAAGCGATAACACCTTCGGAGACGGGGAATGCGCTTATATATATGCCTTAGAGTATGATAAAAATATATGCATTCATTTCCAAGCGACTCCAGATAAGATTATTCATCTGCATTTTATAGGAAATAAAGGCAGAAAATTTGTACATATATATTTTTAAAAATTAACACTACCAAGCCCTAATAAAGGAAAACCATAATAAACAAAAGAGGCCTGACAGCAGCAGAAGCTCAGAGGCGGAGCCAGAGAAGCACCCGTCAAGAAGTAAAGAATTAGGACATAATTCGGACAATAAGAAAATTGACGTGACAGAGAAGGATGAAAAAGATAGCGAAGGAAGTGATATCGGGGAGAAAACACATCAGAAACGCAGGTTACCCTCTCCTGAAGCCCTACCTCCACTAGAGCCTCTATCAACACACAACTTGCAGCGTTCGTCCGATTCATCGCCAGAGAGCGACAGAGAGCGAGTCAATGACCTAAATGAGGCCCTCGTAGAATCAGGAAGCGAAGCAGAAAGTGACATCAGAAATAGCATATTCAATTCAAGCGCCCTAGCGAAATACATAGTACGCAAAACAAGGCTTCCTCACCACCGTAGGCACCAAAGGAGAATAAGGATCCACCACCAGTTCAAAAAATAAAAAAAGTTACGGATCACCCATTCAAATATTTTGAAAATTAAACTTTTTGCTCAATAACGGATAGCGTCCCTGATACCGAGACTATTGACGCACTCTGTGAACATGGCTATATAAATCCATTGAGTTCAAACAATAAACTAAAGAAGTTGGAAACGCAATTTTATCAAAAGTCAGAAAAGTACACGTGGTACGTATACGCGTAAAAAAACTCTTTGACGATACTGCGCTGAAATCTGACATTGACAATGTTTAGTGTCTCTGAAAGCACTAGTAATAGCCAATAAAATAAAAACTATAGAAATAGTGTGAGACCTAGCAATTTAAACATAAATCAGTGGCAATATTTAGTTGAGCGAATGGAAGAACATTTTAAAGAACTTAAAGTAGCAGCTGTAGTACACACAAATACACTTGTAGTACCGCCAGCCGACCAGCGATATAAGGTCATAAAAAAACACCACGAATCTGCAGTTGGCGGTTACAGAGACATAAACAAAACTTACAATAGCACAAGATTTTTATTGGAGAAATATGCGACCAGACGTAAGGCAATTCGTTCTTGGCTGTAAATCTTGTCAAATCAAAAAACTTTTTCGGGTGAAAACAAAACAAGCAATGTTTATCATGGATACTCCGAGTAGGCCCTTCGAAAAAATATCTATTGTTTTTTTCGGACCTGTGAATAAACTTTCAGAACACGGAAACACCTTCAGAAAGCAACAGCCAATCAGACAGTAAGAGCGCTAACTGACAAATTCATAACATATTTCGGCGCACCGGAGAAATTATCGGATCGCGGAACCCACTTTATGAACAAAACTATGGGGGAACTCGCAAGATTGTTTAAAATTGACAAAATTGGGAGCACCACCTACCACCTACCACCCCCAAAGTAATGGCGCAATAGAGCGCATGCATCATGTATTAGCAGAATATTAAAAAGCATACCTTGATAGAGCCGAAAAATGGAACGAGTTTTTACCATTGCATATGATTGCATACAATACCTCAGAACATTAGAGTACAGGATACAAGCCTTACGAACTACTTTTCGGACAGAAATCTCGCATACTATCAAGTTTTAAGCATCAACAAGATGATCCAACATATGACACGTATTTCAAACAAATTTCTGAGTCTCTAACGGAAATGCGCACTATAGCAGCCATGAAACAGGTAAAAGCTAAATTCCGCTCGCAATACTACTATGACAGGAAACTTAATACTAAGTTTTTCATGGAAGGGAAGTCCATATTTGTCCTTAAAGAACCGTCGAAAGGCAAATACAACGCACAATATAAGGGACCCTACTAGATCGTGGAAATCGATCATAAAACCCATAACGTAAAGCTACAGAGAGGAAAAGAAGTAAGAGTTACCCACGTAAATAAAATAAATAAAACCTGCATACTTAAAACGACTACACAAAATGAAAAATGAATAGCTTTAACTTAATCATCTCAATAAATGAAAAAAAGATCAAGAAATAGCCCTTAAAACTTTTTTTTCGCGGCCCCGGACGCGCGACGAAAAACATATTAGCACAATTGATATTTAATATACACAATAAAATATCACAATATGAATAAAATGAAAGTCAAAAAAATGACAATATGTAAAAAATCATAAAAAAATCTGGAACAATGATAAAGAAAAAACAAACGTCTAAATCTGAAATTATTATAATTAATTTAATTCTCATTTAGGTGCATTACGAAAATAGAAGGAGGAAGAGAATGTTTATGAAATTTTTAAAACACTCACAATGGCTGTACACCCAACATGCGGGACAATTGAATTAGTAAACGATAAATGAGATCATATTTGGCAACCCTTAAATCATTTCGTTAGCGTGCATGATCACCTCTAGCATAAGATAATAGCAAGGATTCAGAGCATTAAATTAAAAAAAAAAAATGTCAAAGAACACAATGATGGAATGCAAAAACAAGATCTAGTGATGGTAACGCAAAAACAAACAAATGAAATAATTAATAGATACATATTAATGCAAGAATGATCGTGGAATTAGAAAACGCAGTAACATCATGTATGTTAAGCCTGAAAAAAAATTTTATCAATTAACGATGATAAAAAGTATCGATGATACACCAAACACTTCGAACAAGAGCATTCGTCCGCAGAAGAAAAGAGTCGAACACAGATTTTCTTAAGACAATACCAAACCTTTAACGGCAAACAAAAAAAAACAACTTACCAATCCTCTCAAAGAAAAAACTTCTTTCAAAACCCACGCAGACTCATACAAATTTATTTTCTTCCTTTTTAAAAAAAAAAAAACAAAAAAAAACGCTAGAATAATGATGAGTGTCGTAAACAGGCATCAAGCAAATTAAATATAAGATAATTACCTACACAATCATCACATCCTCTAACGCCCACTAAAACAAAATATATTAATAGCGTCGTAACATATAAGAATAATTGTAACAATAATTTTAGGATAGCATAAACAGTTTAAAAAAAAAAGACTATAAATATGTAAACAAAGGATTGCAATGGATTAAGTTAAGTAATATCATATGTAAGAGAAAATGCCAAATAAAATTGCGTAGAAAAGAGATTAATTCAAGAAAGCAACATACATATTGTTACAACACCAGCATGCTGGGTGCGGAATACTGCAGCTACTTCACACGCCTTCTCTT
>JAPYYV010005469.1:0-19197 GCA_030522625.1 Copidosoma aretas | reverse complement strand
TAACTAAGTTGGCTCTTCTGAGGCAGCAACTAAAATACGTTGACGTCAGTTATAACGCTGATTAAACACATATTGAAAGACCCGTAAAATTCAGCAAAACACGGAACCCAACTAAAGTAAAAACCAAGCACCTAAGACTAAACAACCGAATAGAATTGCCCGCTCAAACTGTTTATTAATTAATAATTTATTTAGCTGTTTAGAATTTAAGCAGTAGTCTATTGTGTTGCGGGATAACGTACATAGTATAATCATACATTATTACAACAATCGGACAGATCAGCCGAAAAGTTTCTGTTTACATAGTTTATTAATATCTTGCTTTTTCTTCATAGTTACACATAATTTTCTATTTTGTACCAATTAAGATTAAAACATCTAAAAAAATTTATAATTTACACTATATATAAAAAATATATAAAATATGTAAATGGTTTTGTCCATGTCTATTTCAATTATTGAATGACAAAATGATGAAAAATACGATCATGTTAGCATGTAAAATCAAATACAGTAATAATCGATCCTTAAAGGAATTTTTGAACAAATTGAAACTTTAAAGTTCTTTAAGTTGCAAATTCCATTGTTCATGAACTATCCAGCGGATCAAGTAAAGTTTATGACTTCTACTAATACATAACGTAAACTATGTTTTGATGAATGTCAAGTAGTTATCAGTGAGTCTACAGTTTGTATTTTAACTATATAGTTGTCTGTCAAGCGTGGCTGACCTAATGTCAACGTCATTATTTGCTTGTCATTTACGCATTTCTTGCTCTCTTACTCTATTTGTAACTATTTACATTTATGAATATTAAGAAAAAATTTCAAAATGATAAATTTTTATAAACTTATATCGATAATTAATTTTAAAATGACTACAGATAACAAACAAAGGCTTATAACTATTTTTGTAATAAGAATTATTGCGTAAATATTGTATTTATATACATATTAATCAAAATTAACCTTAAATACCAATTAAAGTCATTATTAGTATTAAATTATTGACAATTATTTGATAAATCAGCAAACTTATTTCGTGTATTGACTATATCTGTTCAAATTTTTAGCAAATTTTTATGAGATTACTTTGGTTATCTATATTTGTACGCATATATGTGTATCAAAAAATAAACTTTTTCATTCATTTTTCAGGCATGAGAAAATAAATATTCAAATTTGGGGGTTGGCGTGCGGAGCGTGCAGGGGGACGAAGCCCCACTAGTATATATATATATATATATATGTATGTATCTTCCAATATTTTATATCTAATTACCCTCATAGCCCCCTAAATTATCCTGAGCTTAAACGCAAAATTATTTTTTTAGTGCTCTCCTACAGCCCCTCCACTTCTACCCCAAAAACTTACTGAAAATTCTGTCGGTTTTCCTTTCATTTTCTATTTGTTGGCCCTCCCACAGCCTCCCTCATTTTTGCTATGCTTCTTCCAGCTTTTCGAAGCCTATCATAGCCCCCTACATTATCATCAGCTTATCCATAGAATTATTTTTTCAGTGTCCTTCCTCAGGCCGTTCACCCGGAAAAGTTAAAGTTGGAATGGACCAAATAACTGGTACCCTCTAACCTTAACTTTTTTAATGTCGTTTTCGCAAACTGATTTCCTACCAAGTCATTATACTACTTCATTTATATAATATATGTCGCTTTTATGGGAAACGTACGCTTTATTGTCTCTTAAAATATAATAATATGTTTAATGACTATGCTTTACTGTATAAATTGGACACTCAGCTCCCTACACTGAGAAAAAAACAACGTTAAATTTACGCAAGTGCCACGGTAGATTCTTCTTTGTTCCAAAGTAAGTGGTGGTGCCATTGCTGTTACTTAGGGATCCCCCGTAGTATCTACTTTGGTACTTCGGTATACGATGTACGTTTACATATACTATGCAGTCAATGCAGTATTTTCAACTTTATAGGTTCGGTCGGATCTACTTGGGTCGTTCAGTTACAGCGGCGGCGCCACTTCTTACTTTGGAACAAAGTAGAATCTACCGTGCTCCTCGCGTAAACTTAACGTTGTTTTTTCTCAGTGCATGTGACATGCTGCAGAAATATAAAGTATGGAATTTTCAATTCCGCAGTATTAATCTGCAGCCATGTGGCATGCTGCAGAAATAATCTGCAGAACCATTAAAGTTCAGAAAGATTTAAATCAGAAAAAATATGATACGCTTTTTCTATTTCGCAGAGTCTATTTTGAAGCTCTAAAGCTATTCGAATTGAATCATTTTTCTTTAGCTTTTTGAACCTTACACTTAAGTACAAAGCTATTTCTATCGTACTATAGCTTTTATTTTTTTTTTATTTTTTTTTTCACGTCTTTTTGTATACACGTACAAGATATAGACGGAGGATTGTATGTAGATCGGTGTATTACAATTATCAAATCGCAGATAAATCTTTGTTATGCAAAGCATATTTATTGTTGTTATACATAGGTCATATATTATATTACTGATTCTAGAACATACATATTTCTATAACAATACACATCTTGATGTATTATACGTAGATCAAAACTTGTCCTTCTTTTTTGAGAGAGAGAGAGAAAGAGAGTTTTTCAAATGGGCCTTTGTGAGTTTCTCAACACGCAGCATATTACATATTCTTTTTTATTCATAGTATTTCTCTTACTCCTACCAATAAACTTAACTAAAAGTATTTATTTTTCTTAAAAATTACTTTCTTACCCAATTCGGTATCGCAGATTATACTGCCGAACAGAACTCAATGTCAAAATCTGAGTGCCCGACCGGGGGCCGTACCGTATAACTTTGCTAGCATCTAATTCATGATTCTGGACAAACCGTTTTCCGACTCAAAAAAATCTTATGGTGACTTTAGTATAGAAATTTGTTTGTCCAGATTCAAAAATAGATGCGAGCAAAGTTATACGGTACCACTTCGGGGATCGAACCTACGACCCCTACCTAGAACGGTGTTGTTTCCGAGGATAGCATTTAGAGCTATTCGCTGTGTGCAAGTGTATTGGCGGCATTTGATGTCAGAATAATGCGAACTTGTAGCCCAGAGATAGGTAAAGCAGACGCGCTTTGTGTGTTTATTTATAAGAATTTTTGATGATACATTTTGATAAGTATTTTTTTTAATTGTGTCATGTGACAAAACATTAATTAATAAAATTGGGCTCTTGTATTATCATGTATGTTAAAGAATATTTACCGTAGTTAACAAATTTTTTTTTAAAAACTATGAATGATTCGATTAAATTATAAATTATTATTTTACGTTGTAATAAACAAATAATGATAATTTTGGTTATTATTCATAAACTGTATATTGTTATGGTACGCGCACGAAAAAAAGTTAATTTTATACCACTATTATTAAATTCTCTGTGTAACAATCTAAGAAAATAACATTTTGCAATTAATTTTTATGATATCAAGTGCTATCTCATGATAGTAAGTACTGAAAAATTTGTCTAAGATAATAGCCTTTTATAGAATCGATAGTTATACAATTTAAAAAAATTCATTATCCTTTAATGATTTAAACATGTACAGTTACTATTACCTTTTTTATTAAAAAAAAAAAAAAAACACCCTAGCTATAACCGTTATAGATCATTGTTCGATTCTCATTTACAGCAATATATTTTCATGACTTGATAAATATGTATATTAGATTTCCAGTATCTATTAGTACTAAAAAAATTTGTCTGAAATAATGGCCCATTATAAAATTAATGGTTATAAAAATAAAAATAAATTTCTTATCATTTAATGATATAAATATGTACAGTTACTATTACTTTTTGGATAAAAAAAAAAAAAAAAAATAAAAAATAAATTTAAAAAAAAAAAAAAAAAAAAAAAAAAAAACCCCAAGCTTTAAGTGCAACAGATCAAGGATCGATTCAAACTCACAGCAAGATTTTTTCATCACTTAATAAATATGTATATTAGATTTCCAGTATCTATGATGAAAAAATACACAGTTAATGTTATTTTAAATGTCCATGAGTATAAATATATGTACGTTATTAATGTAAAACTTTTATAATTAATGTGTATTAATCGTAAATTAAATAAAAATAATGAGGAAGAAAAAAAAAATTAACTAAATAATTTCTTTTAACTTATATCTGAGATAAAAATGCATTAAATAAATATTTTTAAGGAATGTAAATTGTCAATAATAGTTTTAATAAAATATCTATTTAATCAATATACACGTTATTTGACTGATACCTTACAGAGTTTTTTTCCAATTTGTGCAGATGTTCAAAATAAGTAGTATGTTATTTATCGTAAAGACATACGTATAGCTGTTGTCCAGGTACAGTCACATTAAGTTCTTAAAATATCCAAACAGAGAGTGTAATATGTCGGTAAAGAGACTATAATGCACTTTTCAGTCACTTCCAAGATACCGTACTTTACTTTTCAAGTTACCCTTATCTCTTAAGGAAATGATTAAGTTAACTTGTTGCTGGCAGGGTTGGTTACGAAGAAAACAAGTACGTCGTAAATTACATCCATGATGTTTCATAATTCATGGTATACATGACATTCATTAATGAAATGTTACGCATCACGGAAGGATAAAAGGAATGCTCGGATCACACGAATATTGCCACCCGAGGCAAAGCCGAATTTTTTTTTTTTGGTGCGTATACACCCATCCTTCTTGCGGCGCAGTATGGTGAAAAATGTATGAATGGCAATGTGTAGGATACTTACCCTTCCCGGATTATTGGGTACGGTTCTTACGTACAATATTCCATGAATGAACCATATTGTATATTATATAAATGTATATTGCACTGCTTGGCTCGCTCGAGACTTATTAAGGAAAGTTTCAAGTAAGGAGCGTCAGCAGGATCACGATTGTTTTAGTATTGTGATGAGAAGAAATAAGTTACAAGGGGAATGCACTAATGAAAAGATAAGACGTAACATTTATCTTAAACTTAATAAACAACTTTAATTTCAAACAACTAGGAAATTAGACACTTTTACACAAAAGTAACAGTGGTTAGACTGCGTTAACTTCGACAGCTTATTTTGAATAAATATACTATGTATGTTCACAAGCAGTGAATCGTAGTTTTTAGCACAAATAAGAAGAAATCTTTGTTAATAGAACGAAAACAGGCTCACCAAGCCGATGACGAGAAGAACAATGTCCCAAGCAGCAAAAGTAGTGGTAAAGCGCGCAATAAATAGCACAATATGGCTATTAAACTAGCAGACAGCTGAAGCTCGTAATTGAAGTGTTGTCGCTAGGCCGGTCGAAAGGCGAGAGAGCGAGCGCGGGACCTCGCAACGCTGAGGCACGGGCACTTATGAAGCCGGGGCGGGGAGATCCTACAGTTATATGGGCTTGGGCAGCGTAGAAAAACTATTAAGAGAAGTACTACATTTGCACACACGAGAGAGCCCCCCACCGCCGCTCCACGGGCTCACATAATTAATAGTGCTGCCTGGGATCGCTGTCAGCTTAGCGTTACAACTAGATTCTAAAATGACCATAGCCGCCGAATCTGGGGCTTTGCGAAAGGGGGAAGCGCACTACAAACCTCACATGCTCATCACGAGAGTGAGTATCAACGAAATGTTGCTCACAGAATTTTTCCTCTGTAGACAGAACTTTATGGCACGGAATCTCTTCTATCCCCCAGAATTTAGTAAGAAGACTGGCGACGGAGAGCTCTGTGAATGTATGAAACACCTGAATTATGTCCTCAGTTTTAGATTAAATTTTCTGCCTCACCGGTAAGAAGCCACCCAAAGACTGATTGTTCGACTACAGAAGTACCAATTGGTCCAATCTTAAGACCGTCCCTAATTATCGACGCATAGACGTCTGCACCTTAGACACAATCAACCTTTCCGGGTGTTGAGAACTGAGGATCAGCCAATGAAAGTCCTAGGATGTGTGGCCAAACCTGAACCGTAAGTTTTTTAGTAGGGATAAGTCTCATCAACTCATCAAAAACCAGAGCTGTGTCGCTCAAACGAAACTGTAGATCGAGCTTTGACCTTACAGTCAGGTGCACCTCAGCTTGTGATCTTGATGTAATAGCACCACTAAGTCCAATAACTGACGTAGACACCTTTGTGGACTTTAATGAAAGAGGCTCAGCAGCTCGTTTTGAAACGAATGTTCGCTGCGAGCCAGGACCAATCAAAGCACGCACGGAAACTGAATTTCCCTTCAAATTGACTAGCGTCACCTCAGCAGTAGCTAGCAAAACCACACTTTCCACAGACAATGAGTGAGCTACGATCGATGTGGTCGTGGCAGAATACAACATCGTAGCGTGCTGCGTGAAGTCGTTTTGCTCTGATGAAGCCGTGAAGCCAGTCGTTGGTTTCGAAAAGAGACCCGCTTTTGACGTATTGGAGCCTGAATTTTCTAGGTGCAGCCGTGTATGGTGTTTGGCTTGCCAAATGAAACACCACTTGGCTGAAGAACACTTGTCAGAATTATGAGAAGGCTGAAGAGAATTCAAGCAAAGTTTTTCTTTCTTGCAAAATTGCACTCTTTGTTGTACAGACAAATCCTTAAATTTCCTACACCCAAAGAGCCAATGACTACCAACACAGAGGACACAAGCTGGGTTTGGTTTGTTTGTCGAAGAATCAACCGCTTGAACTAAATGCGCCACTGTTTGTTTTTTACCGAATGACTAAGAGCCTGAACGAGGTTTAGATTTTTCGGAAGTTATATGTGATTGCTTCAAACTTTAAATCCTACGTTCTAGAAAATTAGTTAGATCTTTGTATGAAGAGAACCCCTGTTTTCCTTCTTGTGAAACCTCCCAGGTTTCTCACGAAATAGGATCTAACTTCCAAATGATACAGTGTGCGATGAAAGAATCAGCCTGAGCAACCTCACAATCTAAATCTAAAAAGCTCGCAATGTTTTCTCGACCTGATCTAAGAGATCGTTTAGGTCTTGCGCGTTTCGTGTGCGAACGTGGGGAAGCTGAATTAACTTTTCCATAGTATTAAAATGCCAAAATCTTGTACTGTCGTACCGACGAGTAAGTTTTTCCCAAGCAATAGTATAATTTGTGTCAGTGATCTCTAATCATTTCAACCTCTGCGCGGCTTTTCCCTGAACTGAAGCTAGTAGGTGTGATAGTTTCGCGACATTTGAAAGATTAGTTTTATTATGAACGAGTGGTGTGTAACGTTATTTGAAAGATTCCCACTCTTCGTGATTACCGGAAAATGCAGGCAACGAGAGCGCAGAAAGAGACTTGATCAATCACCGCAGCAGTGTGCATAGGATCGGTAATGGGCCAGGGGACTGGCGAGAGATTTTTAATTCGTTTGCGAATGACGAATTTCGCCTCAGTATAACTATTCGCCGCCACTGAATAATAATCCAATTTGAAATAATCTTGGTCTGCTAAGCTAACCTCGTCTAGCTCGACATAAGACTCAAGAAACTGAGTCCAGTACCTTTCGAGCATGTCTAACCGAGTTTCAAAGTGTTCTAAGGTCTGCTTTTCAACACCTTCTTTAGTGGTAGAGTTTTTAAGAAAGTTCTTTATGCTATTAAAGAGCTTAACCTGTTTTTCAAATATTTTTTGCATTGCGAAAGATTAAAGACAACAAAGCTAAGTAGAACAACTGAACAGTATGCATTCACTTTGAAAAAGAACAGCAAAGAAAAGGAGTAAGAACTGTATAAGAAAGGCTACAAGGAAATACGTAATAAAAAGCCTGTGCGCTTATGACTTTGATAAATAAGAACTAGCACGACTGGAATATAAGAGTGAGATGAAGAAAGAAAAAAACGTGTGTTTACTTACTACACCTGCCTGCAGCGAGTTTCTCCCCCGCTCGCTCGACTTTGCTCAAAAGCCGAAGAATCAGGCGTATACCGCTACACAGTGGGGCCGAATCTAAAAAAGCTGGCCAAAAATCGAAAAATCATGTAATTAATCTGAAATTTTTTACTCGGGAGTTATTGAGGTTGCTGATAACAAATTTAATGTCAGACTTACTAAATTTCACCCCCTTCTTCCCTAATTCTACACCCCCTTGCATAAAATACCCCATATTTCACATTGTACTTGAGTTACGGATTGTTTTAAGGTTTTTTGGGGTCGCTGACTATAGATTTTGTGTTCAAATTTTTAACTGTCAAACCCGTTATCCTTTATCAACTACCCTTCATGTAAAATATCATACGCATCAGCAAATGATCATGATTAATGTCATTTTTATAGTTTTTTAGGTCGCTGATGATAAATTTCATTTCAAGTTTCGAAGTAGATTACCACTTCATCCCTTAATAACCACTTTTAAGTCATGTAGGTAAGAAAGACAAAAAAAAATTTTGTTATATATATATGTGTATAATTATTATAATCTTTTAAAAGACAGTTGTATTACAATGAAAAATTATCATCTTCATCATCAGATTCTGTAGAATCTGTGCTTAGCTCAGAAGCGCTACTATTCTCGATAATTTCTTCATCTTTATTTCTTATTTCATTTGGAGATGATAATAATGAGAGAACTTCTGGAGATAACGATTTCAGTGGTTTAGCGGGCAGTTTTCGGCAACAAGAAATATACGGGTTAGATGCAATAAAAAATCTAAGAAATACGTCTTCTATCGTTTTCTTTCAAAAATTTTGTCTTAAAAAAAATCTCTTCTATACATTTTTATGAACTTATTACATGACTCTTGCGCATCTACCGACATTTGACCAATACACTCTGAGAATAAGCCTAGAAGGAATAAAACGATATGCGCCAGCGCCCATGGTGGAGATACAGTGAAACTCAGGGGGAAGCAAGCCAAAAAGTGGTCGCAGCAAAATTATAATTTATAAATAAAACAGATTTTGAGTCGCGATATCATTGCACTGTAATTAGGAGAAAAATAAGTCCTCTCGAATAAAGTAAGACACAGCTAGTGAGTTGGGTTTGTTTTCCTGTGAATTTAAAATAAGAGGTTGGGCAATCAAAGTGCATCTGAATATCTGTCAATATCTTTGTTTATGTGCGTTGTACTGGCATACATGAAGCGTATAAGTTGTTGCTGATCAAAAAATTAATACGTACGTTTTTGTACAGTGTGGATTGGTGCAGGCATTTTGATAGGATGTTTGTTGAAAGTGCAAGATATTGATAAAAATGCGTGCAGTAGCGCGGCATGTACTCGGTTACTTTGGTCATTGGGACGTCAAGTAGTCGTCACGCGGAGCAGACGCTGCGCCTGTCAATCTGTGTACAATTTTCTGCATTCACTTTCCCAAGCAGTTACACTTTCAACAAACATAATGTAAAAATGCCTGCACCTACTCAGACCAGATAATGACGTGTGTATTCATTTTTTGATCAGCTACAACTTTTACGCTTCATGTATGCCAGTACAACGCATATTAACAAAGATATTGACATATATTCATGTGCACTTTGGTTTTCCAACCTCTCACTTTCAATTCACAAGAAAACGAACTCAACTCACTAGCTGTACTTCACAAAATTCGAGAGTGCTAATTTTTCTTTAAATTATAGCGCAATTATATCGCGACTTAAAATCTATATTATTCATATATCCTAATTTTGCTGCGATCACTTGCTTGTTCGCGTCCCTCCGTGGTACAAGCACTGGCCATAAGCTGACGGCACCACTTGCTATTCTCACAGTGAATAGGAAGTAGAGAACTATCTATTATTTCTGGGCCATGGATCAAAAGTTTGTGAATCAACGTGGGCATGTTGTACCGGAGATACTTCCAAACGATTTGTTTTGCTAATTTCAATGCATTATGCCGAAAACTACCTGTACAAATAGCATAACCACATGACATTGTTTGCAGTAAGTTATAAAAATGATGTATTATATCTCCATCGACTCCAGTTATGGCAGAAGACTTCCGACATTCCTCAAAAAAACGTCGAGCAGTGTTCCCGTCATTTGTGGTTTCACTTCCAGCTTTCGGTATATCCACGATTAACCCCAATGATTTTTAAAATCCGATTTTAATGTGTTCTTTTCTTTTATTGACAGATTTTTCTCCATCTTCTGTACGAGCCTGCCATTTACAAATATCTAATTTATACGATAAGTGTAACAAAAATTCGAAGCACCGAATCCAACAATGCAAAATAGATTGACCGAATTTCAAATGATCTTTGATAATCGGCTGCTTCAAAATTTTGTCTATGTCGTTGAAATCTTTTGATGTGCTTCGACATAGGTAACAACGCATTGCAGATGTTGTCTCTGTCAATGCATTGCAAACCTTGTTGTCAATCATTGTTCAACAGTTTGTAGCTAACACATTGCTTTCCATCTACAACATCTTCAAATGGGGTTAATTTATTTATTTGTCCTTGAACATTACCCACTACATTTTTCGTTAAATCAACAAGAAGAGTGAATGGATCGATCACAAGTTTAAGCACACGAAGGCGTTTTGGCAATACAAAGCCTCAAAATGGCGGACATATCAATGTATTAACCACTCGAAAAGTTACAAGGGCGCGACTGACAACTAATGTTCTTGGGCTGTGTCGATAAAGGTTTATCTACAGCTAGAAGAGCTGCGGGACACGTTAAAGGCACCAGAAGGGTGCCAAGTTAGCACAGATGTCAAGAAGGTAATTAAAGGTAAAGCAAGGCTCGTTTTGGCGCTGGATCCTGTGCTCTATACGTACATAGAGGATGCCACGTCAGTAGAAGAGGTAAGGAAACTTCTCGAAAAAGCGTTCGAGGACGACGGGCTTACGTGAAAAGTGAATCTCTTAATTGATCTT
Organism: Copidosoma aretas; assembly: GCA_030522625.1. Taxonomy (NCBI): domain Eukaryota; kingdom Metazoa; phylum Arthropoda; class Insecta; order Hymenoptera; family Encyrtidae; genus Copidosoma; species Copidosoma aretas. The sequence goes on along the minus strand of JAPYYV010005469.1, from coordinate 8,408 downwards.
ACGTCAACTAAGTTAGAAGCTTGTGCATCTGTAGAAGACTACGTTTATCGAGTCATCACGTGTGCCCAAAAATTTCGTGCAGCCGGAATGAAAATACCAGATGAGTGGTTCGGCATACTGTTAGTAGCCGGACTACCAGGCTATTACAAGCCAATAATTATGGCGCTAGAGAGTTGTAGGAAAGAGGTAACGTGAGATCTAGTAAAGACGCAGCTGCTGAAAAAGTACAAACGGAGTCAGCAGGAAACTCAAGCGAAATGCAAGCATTTTTTGCTAGTCAGCAGGCATCTAAGTATCAGCATAAAGGAGAATCCATTAGGAAATTGGGTAAAAGAAGTGCTAAAACATTAAATGCTATAATTGCAATAAGATGAGACACTTTAGAAAACATTATCCAGAACCAGACAGAAGGAGAGAGAAAGCGACTCAAGCTCAAGTGTTTGAAGATTCCGATTCGGATAGTGAAAGTGTCGTTCTGTGTGGATACACTGCCAATCTTCAAGGTTAACAAAATGGATGGCTGGTAGATTCTGGTGCTTCGGCTCACATTTGTAAATACATAAGTGCCTTTATAAATTATAGAAGCACGCCAAAGAAATAAGTCAGGCCAGCAAATAGAGAAGTCATGCTGGCACTCGACAGTAGGCAAGTAGATGTGTCGGTGTGTCCAACGGGCGGCATCAAGAAAATACACCTTATGAACGTCCTATATGTGCCTGCGGCAGCATCGAACCTGATATCAGTTCATCATAGTTGCTATGTTTGTTGAGGACATTTCAGTGTTTGAGAATTATTAAGATTATCGACAGACTTTCAAAGAGATATTGGATAAGAACTTTCCAACGAAGGATCTTGGCACCATAAAAAAGTTTCTGGGTAACGATGTAGAAATAAATCATCAACAGAAATTAGTACAACTTAATCAGAAAACATACATAAAATCTGCGCTCAAGAAGTTCTCAATGGATGAATTCACACCCACTGCTGCACCTCTGCCATCAGGCCTGGATCTAGGCATACCTGGACGGGAAAATTTGGAGCTGACTGATCAGGAGATATCGGAGTTAAAGAAGATTCCTTACCAAAATGCTGTTGGATCTCTCTTGCACATAAGTCAGGGAACACAACCTGATCTGGCATTCACTATAAACTTGGTAAGCAAATTCAAAAACAACTACACCAAGCAGCATTGGAATCTAGTCAAACATATACTCAGATATCTCAAAAAGACGACCAGCTACAGGTTGACCTACGACGGAAAGTGTGACCATCGCATGCAAATCTTCTGCGATTCCAGCTGGGCAGCCGGCACAAGTGACCCTAGATCAACTACAGGCTACGTGTTTTTGCTGCAAGGTGGGCCTGTTAGCTGGAGTTCGAGAAGGCAGTCTACCATAGCTTTTTCCAGCACCAAGGTGGAATAGCTGTCGTTGTTATCTGCAGATCAAGAGGCATTGTGGCTGATGTGACTTAGCAGAGAGCTGAGAGTACAGGGAAAATGGCCTACATTGATTATTTGTGATGATAAGGGAGCAATTAATCTAGCTGAAAATGCTAACTTTAGTCCAAAGACTAAACATATCAGTGTACGACGCCATTTCCTCAAAGAGAAAATTGAGAACAAGGAAATCATCGTCTCCTTTACTCCATCCATCAAAATGCTAGCCGATGCTTTAACCAAGAATGTAATCAGTAAAGCCGTGGAAGATTTTTGCAATAAAATTAGACTTAAGACAAAGTGTAGTGATAAGAATGAATGTAAAAAAAAAATTTAGTTTTGTCAATTGTATTAAGAATTACTTAAGTTGAATTTACAAAAAGAAAACAAAAGGAGGCAAATTTATTTTTTTGTATAGTTATATTCACAAAAATCTTATTTACATTGTTATTTTAAAAGTATTTTAACGGAGCAATATAATAATTTATTGAGGGAGCATGATATAATTGTATGTGATCAATAAATATATGTATATGCCAAGATGAGATAAAGCTGGGTATGGTATACTTTATACTCTTCTCTACAGGTATACAAGATGTATCAATGAATGTACAGTCTAGTCTGCGCCCGTCCTCCTAATAGGTAAGTTGTAAGTCTCTGTATAAGTAATAAATTTTTCTATTCAACTGCCTATTAAGCGATCAAGTAAGACTCGTTGTCTTTACTCCTCTCATTCTCTTGTCCTCTGCACGAATATCTCCAGTACACGACAAAAGTAAGGTACTTAGCTGACCATTTTTTCCAAAATGGCTGAGACAGCTGAGCGATAAATTGTCAGCGTTATTGAGGGGGTACTTTGACATCAGATAGCGAAGCTTTAGGAATGATGAAAGGTCGTCTGTAATTCAGCAGAAAAGCGGGAGTAATTCCATCGAGGCTCTACACGCTGCTTGCCATCGAGCCAGGGGGACACAAGTTAAGCAAAGCTTTGATACGGCATAGTAGGGTCATGTAACCGATAAAAGTAAGAGTTTGATCGCCAATTACGCGCTTCAAGTGGAACTTAGCGAATTTCACGGTAGCCTCCCAAATCCCCCCGAAGTGTAGAGCAGCAGGAGGATTGCAATGCCAAGTAGTACTTATTTCGGCTAATCACGCTTTTGGATAAGATTAGCGAAACTTTTTCATCATTTGGGCAAGCTCCTTATCAGCTCCAATGAAATTTGGACTACGATCGCTGTGAAGTTCGAGACATGCGACCCGGCGACAAGTCAACCGGTTAAAAGCAGCGATACAGGAGTCAGCTGAATAATCTTTGACTATCTCGAGATAAATCGCGCGAGTTCCCATACGGACAAAGACGGCGAGTCAACCTTTTGTGGTAATTCAACCTCTGGTTTTGGAAAGTCGAACTTTAACCGGTCCAGCATAATCAATGCCAGTTTTAGTGATGGAGGAACGGATAACACTCATGGCATAGGAAGGGGACTCATTAGTTGAGTTTGCGTACGCCCGACGTGTTGCCTGCATGTGACACAGCGCGATGTGACATAGCTCACTGTTTGGAGACCACTTATTACCCAAAATTCTGCTCGGAGACGGACCAAAGGGGCTCTTGGTCCTCCGTGTAAACATTTAACGTGTACAAAATGTATAGTTAATATAGTCAATAGTTTATCCGAAAATAAGACTAAAGGATGCTTAGTGCTTAAACTTGAGGCAGAATTTTATAGTCTTCCTCCTACGCGTAACAAACCCAAATCCAGGAAAGGGTCAAGTTTCAACAGTTTACTTTCCGGAGGTAAAGCTTTCTGCCGATCTAGCGGTAATTCGAGGTTGCCTTGCAAAATCCTTAACTCGCAGTAAAAGAAGTGGCTCTGATGAACGGCGACCCAATAAAGCTTTGCTTGTTGAATTTCCATAGCGCAAAGTATAGAATGGTTGGACCGGTCGCAGACATCCCAACGAAACAATGGATAGTCGTTCAATAACTCCCCCACCTACACCTTTCGGTTTGGTTTTTGCTCGCAAGAGTTTGACTATAAATCTGAAGCAATAAGCAGTGATTTTTGACAATCTTACAAAATCCGAGCAAGTAACAAATAAATTCCAATTGGGGTACTTAACTTTGGAAGTGTGCGACGCGACCGTTGGTTCGACTGGATCAACGAACTTTAAGTACATGGGGTTAAGCTGGTATAAAATATCGGGTCCCTTATATTATTGTTCAAGCAGAGAAACTTGATCGAGATAAATTCTCGGGAAGCGATATCTGCATGGTTTTGCTTTCCTGGGACGTGATGCCAATTAACTTTCGGGACTAAGTGTTGGATATCGGCAATTAATTTAACCAATGCAACACATCTCTGGAATAAGTTCACAAATAAAGCGAATTGACAGTAAATTCCATCTCCCTAACGTAATAACAAGGCGTCATCCATATAGACGTCGCCATTCAACACTTCGGCACCCTTGGGATAACGTTCTTTTCCGTCGTGAGCCAACTGTTTCAGCACTCTTATGGCTAGAAAAGGAGAGCAAGCTAAACCATAAGTGACAGTGTTTAATTTATAAACTGGAAGCATATTGGTTGGAGTGAAACGCCTATAAATTGTCTGGTAATTGCGACCAGACTCTCGGACTAGAATTCGGCGAAACATTTTCTCTATATCCGCTATAAAAGCATATAATTATGCCATTTTAAGAGTAAGTCGAATAGATAAGGCAACAGATTAGGGCCCGAAAATAAAGTATCGTTGAGCGATATAGAGTATTTCGACCTAGAAGAACCGTTAAACACAACGCGTAACGTAATAGTGGAACTAGGCTTACGAACTACGCCGTGAGGAGGAAGCAGCTAATAGTTATCTTCAACGGTTTGCACGAACTCTGTCATCTGATTTAACTCTATATACTCGCGTATAAAAGCTGCATAATCAGCCTTAAGCTTCTTGTCTTTAAGGTATTTTTCTTCCGTTTGGAGCAACATAGCTTTGGAAAGATCTCTTATTTGCAGGAAGTGCAAATGAAGAACTGAAGAATTGACCTTAAAGGAAAGACTGACTACGAGTCAACCGGACTGTGTCCTATAATGTGTTTTCTTAAAATTCTCTTCACAAGAACGTTCTTCTTTGGTAAGCTCTTTGATACGATCAGGAGGTTCTTCTACTTTCCAAAATTGTTGTAGTGTATCAGTTAAATCGACTGAAGAAACACAATGTATGGATATTTTTTGCGATGTGATAAGGTCAGTATTTACACCTGAGCACCCAGATAACAGCCAACCTAACTTAGACACTGTAACAATAGATTCGTAAGGTAAACCTCTTGTTAATCAAATCTTTAATGATGGAAGCGTAAACTTCTGCGCCTAATATCATATCAAGTACATCCTCTAAAAGAAACTGAGGATCAGCTGAGCGTAATTATTGAAAACCAGTAGGCTACCAATTAGGGGGCTTATAGGGAGGGTGATAGGACGATACGCGAGGCAGAACCAGAGCTTCAACCTTCAATAAGGTTTTATAACCGAAGTATAGTTTTAACTCTAAATTCACTGAGAAACGAGGTTGCCCAATGACTATTTCTCCTGGCCGCAGGAGCCGAATTTAAATCTTTTGCCGCTTCAACTTAAGCATATCGCAGAGAGCTTGCGTGATCATAGAACATTGGGAGCCTTGATTCATCAAAGCTCAAACTAAAAGTTCTTCTCCGTTACAGCATTTAACCGTAACGCGAGCAGTGCAAAGGTGAACTCTTGATCTTTTTCTACAGTCTGTCTCGTTGGCTTGATTAACGGAGGCTGAACTGTTTTGGAATCAGTAGATTCAGCGTTAGCTTAATAAGCAGCAGAAGTTTTCTCTGATTTGTCTAAATAGAGCACGGAGTGATACTTAGAACTGCATTTTTTACAATAACTAAGAGTAGGGCATTCCTTAACGAAATGCATCCCTAGACAGTTTAGACAGCGTTGTGACTGTAGAACGAAATCATTGCGTTTGGTCACGATTTTTTCTCTATACTTTGTACAATTATTTAAAGAATGAGATTCCTTGCACACAAAGCAAGTAGGTTTTTCTTCACTTAAAGCCTGGGTGGTAGCGTTGTTATAGGATGTTTTAATCGAAGAAGCGTGCTTGTATTCTTTTCAAAAGTATGGTTTGATTAAGATATGGTGCGAAGAAGAAATTTCGAAGCTGTGCAAGAGTAGGCGGACCAGTATCAGAACCTAGGAAGCCCTGCCAATCACGTTTTGTGTTAAGATCGAAATCAATGAATAAATCAGCTTCACTAACGTTACGTTCTATCGCGATCAAGGAATCTAACAGAGCTAGTGACTTCGTTTGAAGCCTCTTAAGTTCTTGCGAGGAGTCTGTTTTCATAGATTTACAAGCTAGAATACTTTTTGCGTAGTTTAAAACCAATCGCCTTTTGCTACCATAATTTTTACAAAGACTTTCCCAAGCTAGTTCATAATTATCCGCTGTAACAGGCAGTCTTTTGACTAATTCTGCAACTTTGCCTGTAAGATAAGAGCGTGGATGATAAAATTTAACTACAGAAATAATGTCATTGCGGCGATGAATTAAAGAACGAAAAAGTTTCTTTAACGGTTCCCAAATATTTAAGTCGCCAGAAAACGAAGGAATATCGACTTTCGGGAGTGGAGCTAACGTATTTCAAGCAGAGCCGTGCAGTCCCGTTCGATCAAGCAATGACTCTTCCAAAACTACAGTAGTTTCAAACTATTCCATACAATCATTGATGGCTCCCTTCAAAGTATAATACTCATCAGATATAACCTCAAAAAGTTCCGAGGTAACATATTCATGGTCAGGGTCGTAATCGTTGGCAGTGATGATATTATGATGATTTTGGTTTAATCGTTAATATATTTTGTTGAGCCGCTCTATGTGAGCCTTAGCTAGCCCTTTCGTCATTTGACCTTGCCCTACTGTTCGAAAATTAGAAAAAGCGTTTGCAATAGGCGCGCCAAGAGCTGGCTGAGCTTTGAAAAAGTTCCCCATTTTGCCTTGATATTATGAGGGTCGAATATGATTCAATGGTGAAATGAAGGGAAAGGTAATCAAACTACCTCCTGGTGGTTCACGATCAATTTAACCAAATCTTTGAAATAAAAAAATTTCAATTAACCCGAGAGTTGGTGAGAAGAGAGGTTATTTTTAAACCTAGTTACAATTCGATTTCTCTGAACCCTAATTAATAATATTTAAATTGTTATCATAACAAATAATGAGATAGCAAGATTTAATTCAACTCTTTCAATAAATTTACAACATTATTATCTTAATAATAGCTAAACTTAAATTGAATTCTTAGGTGTGAAGTACTTAACAGCAAAAGGAATTTTAGAAGTTTAAAACAAAATAGTACTGAATAGATAATCGAAAGTTTGATACTAGAATTAAGCGTTACGCGTACTCTTTTAACTCTCTTCTTACAGTAATATTGGCTTTCTTAAAATAATCTATTACTAACAAGAGTATACTAGTAAGAATTATTATACGTTTGAACTTGTTGTATCATTGAAAAACTAATAATCTCATTCTCTTAAGTCTAGTAACAGTTTTGAATAAAAGTTTTGAAATACAAAATTCACTGCTAGATACTGCCTCTGTGACTTACGAAGACTTTCTTGGAATTCGGCGTCTTGTTAAGAAGAAGCTACCTTGTCTCCGTTATGTCGATGTTTCTGTCTCTCTGTGTGTTACAAAAGGCAGCTAAAACATTCTCGGTGTAATTTTCCGCTTCTGCAGAGTCGGCGATGTTTGATTTATATAGTTCCCACCGTAACTCTTCATACTAGAATGGTGCTACAGCGCTCGTTCTCCACGTCTTGTTTACTTTTCAACAGGCAGCAGCCGGCGGCAATGACTTTGCTGGTTACGTGCTCGTTTGAATGAGCAAAATGACTGCTTCCCAGCTCTCATAAATCCAGCTCGGAAGGTTTTGTTCGATTCAAGTGGACTGTACTAACTCTTGAAAATTAAGGGAGCCAGTTTGCAAGGACTTGGGATAATTGAGGCGAAAAGATCTTCACACACAACACTCAGTTTTAGTATTTTTTACTCAAAAATTTTAACTAAGCTTTGATACCACGACTTTAACACTTGTAAAACGCTCGAATATTTTGAAATAAACAAAATGTTTTTAAATACAATGCAAAGAAAAGAAGAAAATATAAACCTAACAAGATCGAATTCAGAATCATTTAGTACAATCAAATTAAACAGATTATTGTCTTAACACTTGAAATTAATGTTTGTCGTTTTATTTAACCAAAAGTAAAGGTAAATTGTTAGTTCGCACTGTAGAACAAGTCACAGTTTTGTTATAACTAATATCACTTTTAATTGTCACTTTTACTTAAAACTTACTCAAGTTTTCTTGATTTATTCGAGCTTTGTATTAATTATTATATTCACTGTTCTATTATTTTTAACAGTTTACAAATTGTTAAATATTGAAACTGTAGTTCAATCTAATAACTGATTTTACAATAGGGCTTTTCTGCATACAACGACGACGAAAAAGATTTATCAGCGATGTTGGCGTAATTATCCGCTATTGAAACATAAATCTTTGAAAAAGAACTTTCCTCTAGCACCAACAACCGCAAGAACCAACTTGCTATACCAAAAGAACCCTGGCCTGATTAAACTAAAAAGAACCTTTGTATCGAGCTTTAACAGAGCGCAAGCTCGCTTTTAGTTGTGGCGCACTGGCTTTATTTGCCTAGAGCATGCGAGACGTCTTGTCTCGATGGTGGGCAACCGGCAACTCGTCTTGCCTTTTCGCCTCGCGTGGCCCTTCCGTCGCACAGTGGGCAAAAACGGGTTTTTTCGTTCCGAAATCGTAGAACTCGCGAACGGAAATAGATAGATTGATAATTTTTTTTGTATGCTGCAGTTCACTTGATGCAAAATATAGGAAAATTATAGAAGAGTAT
>JAPYYV010005468.1:0-15364 GCA_030522625.1 Copidosoma aretas | reverse complement strand
CCAGCATCATGACCCTCCCCCAATAGACCATTTAAAATTTAAACACCAATAATACTTTTGTCGACTGTAAATGTTGAAACAAGACAAATATTTATATCTATTATTATTTATATCTATTATTATTATATTTATTCTTATCTTTAGAATTTACCGAGATTTTATAAAAAGACTGCAGTATTTTGTTACAATTGGGTTACATAGCAAACACAATACATTGTGATCTCTCTTGAGGATACACACATTATTTTGATTTTTCTGGTTACCACATTTTCTTCGAGGTTATATTAAACAATAACCCAAAAGTTGTAGTGACCTGTTTAAAACGAGGCCTTCCCCTTTATTTAAAAAAAATTCTGTGTTAATCGGTCAAAATTTAAGAAGCAGGCTGATTTTGGAAGAAAAAAGCATTGTTGAAGTGAAAAATGTGACCGTTAATCATTCTAAGGTTATAAGAGATCAGCTTTTATCTTTAGAATCTACTGTGGCCTTCAGATGTATCCTTGAGAATTTTTGAATGATTGGGTTACATAACAATCACAATACATTGTAATTTCTCTTAAGGATACATTTCTTATTTTGATTTTTCTGGCTAATAACACCCTATTGCAGGAATCGGGCAGAGCAACCGATTCATGCACATGATGCAAAACAGACCAGTTGTGTGCAAACTATAATTGTGTTGTAGTCTAGCAAAGTATATCTGAGCAGTGATAGGCTATGATCTCTCAATAAAAAACTATGTTTTATCCATACAAAATATGATAAGAAATATGTTTTCGTGTGTTATACTTCATAAATGTATTATACTTTTTATCATGCTGTAAATATACAAGGTTTGGTGGATAGCATATCCTTTGGCAAGGGAGAAGACCAAATAGATTTTAGGGCAATGAAGCTCCAAATTGTCAAAAAGAAAACACGTTTTGATACAATGTTCTACTACGTCAAAAATAGCCAACATTGCTGTACTGAGGCAGGAGATAAAAACCTGACCGTCAGTGATACAGCTGTTGAAACAGATACTTACCCGAAATCCATGCACTTTAGCTAAATATGTAATTCAAATCAAAATAAATCGAAGCATATATAAACAAATAACAAAATAGACTCTCGCGCTAACGCTTTTTCTTGATACAAAATGTATTGAGTAATTTAAAATGTAGGCGGATTAGTCTATTGGGTTTCGGGATAACATACATAGGATAATCACATCTTATTACAAGAATCGGTCAGAGCAAACGACTCATGGACATGGTGGAAAGAAAACCAGGCATGTGCAGATCATGTTTACGTTATAGTCTAGCAAACTATAACTAAAATGTAATTTGCTAAGGATTCCCAATCGGGAACAATGTAATTTTTATAAAAAATTGGATAACCACTATTTTTCCGTGTAATATACTTACTACATAGGTGTATTATAATTTTGATCATGATGTCAATAGACAACTTGGGCTGGATATCACATGCTTTTGATAACGGAGAAAACTAATTAGAGTTTTGGGCAAGTTAGCTTAATATTTGTCTAACAGAAAATGTGTTTCAATACAATGCTTTACTACTACGTCTAAAAATAACCAACTTTGGGTTACTACGGAGAGAAACAAAAAACGTTACTAAGACTAATACCGAAGATAAAACAGAGATTGGATAGGAGACACATACACTTAAGCTCAATATTTAATTCAAATAAATCGAAACCCATGTACCTTATACCAAATCACCAAATTAACTCGCCCGATCACAATGTTTATTAATAAATAATTTATCCACTACTTTAATATAATTTCAAAGAAAAGCATAAATGTAATTCTCGAGCTCTTTTAACAGAATCACCCAATATACTGCAACGTAATATCCGAAGATAAAAAAAAGACAAAACTATATATTTTATTAATAATTGGGTTATTGGAAGAGTGTGGTATAATAATTATTTCAGAAGTAATCATAGAATCGTGTATTTTTAGTCCGTCAAGAAGAAAGTAGCATTTATGTAGACAAAATTTTTGGATGAAACGTGGACACCCATGTATCAAGTTATACTTTTCCGGCAAACAATATATGTATATGTTCCAGATGATGCAAAAATTTCTTCGGTAAGGATCCCAGCTTAAATTTTGAAATAATAAGACGCAATAAAAATTAAATAATTTATCCATAGACTCTTATATTTATAGACCAATGATAGAGAATATTATATGAGTAAAAATATTTTTTTTTAATTCTAGAAAAAAACGTAAAAATTCTGAAAATGATTAATAATTTCTTTTAAAACTACCAAATTATTGATATCACAGAAAAATAAATTATTATATAGAAAAGCTGCTACTGATATCTATTCTTAAAGTTTAAAAAAACTTATTTAATTAAGTGTTTGATGGTTTATTACTGTAAATGAACAAATATTCGGACAAATTTATTAATAGACAGTAATTTGATATTTAAATTGAATGTAAGTTACAACCTAAAATATAAAGGGTAGCAATTTATAGCTTACTAACTTACTAACAGAGGTAGCTCGTAGATGAGTCAACACAGTACACGGCTTGTATCCTCGAGGTCGCGAGTTTAAATTTGGTGAAAAAAGGTTTTTATTTGGAAAGTGAAAATATACTTACGTTACATATTTTTGATGGGGGATAAATTGTAAATCATTGATTTACTTTCCTGCATAGCGGTTATATAGAAGTAAAACTTAAATTAAATTATTTTATACCCAGAAGGATGCTATCAATGGTTATCTCATATGATCCTGGAGTTACCATGCAAAATCTGGGGGTTGGTGAGCGAAGCACGCAGGTGTTGGAGCCCTACAAGTATATGTATATATATATATTGGATGATTCACGTCAACCGGGCCACCCCCTCTGTCCATAACTGGTTTAGTCTACGAAAAAAAAAAAAATTCTGAAAGATACCTTATTTTCTCTTGTTTTAAATGCTGAGTGGCCTTTTTCAATGAGACTTAATGAGGCGTCAATATGCCGCCATAACTGGATGATCGTCAAAATGTCAATCGAAAAAATCCAAAAAAAATCATGTTGTTTCATCCAAACATTAATGTTTCAAATTTTCAAGTCTTAAAAAGTTTCATCTGACACAAGTCATCATTTCTTAGGTCTTAGTTTAATCCTAGCCTACAAAAGTAAGATTTCCTGTCTACTTAAATGGTGTGGCAATGCGGTCAAAATAAGATAAAAGCTGTCTGTAAACAAAAATTATCACAATCGATATCAAAATACGTATTAAGAGGTTTTTAAGGTCACGGATCACGAATCCATCATCTTCATTTGGATTTTAAAAATGGCGGATTAAATATGCCGGCTGTCACCTACCAAAGAAGCTAAAAAATCAAGCGAACAAGCTTAAATTTTTTATACGGTGGCTTTCCGGGTCGCTGATTACTAATCAAAAATTTAGAAGTCAGATTTTCCAACTGGCTGACCCTAAAAGATGATTATATCCTTGATGAAACGATAAAATGAAGACTAGAAAATGTATCGCAACGTTTTGGTCACAAGCACAAGAAAAAAGAACAATTCATAATAGTATAAATCATCCCTAAGTACTTGCTCAGTTGTCGTAATTGTTGCCTTCAACTAAAAAGAACAATTGTTTAGGATAGAGCCATGTATAAGCTCACCGAATATATATAAGGAAAAATGAGTTTTAATCTGTGAAAAATACCCTTCCAAAACCTTGCATCAGAATTGCGCAAGACTTGCATAGACGATGCTGCCAGGGTAGGCTTTAACATGAGTCAGTATATCTGTATCTATGAAAGCATAAAGACCTGATCACTTAGAAGAGAGATAGAGCGTAAATAGGAGCTGATAACGTAATACCTTACCTACGCTGTTGGATCTATGGACATATATAATAGACCGTGCGTCAGCGCGGTATTGGTGAGGATAACATAGGAGAGGGCCGTAGTATCGCTCTCTCTCTCTACCGCACGAGCCACTTACCTCACCACTACCGACCCCTACCCAATAAACATTTTTTTTTTATATTATACTGCTGCATGTCCGGCTCCTAACTAAGGGAACTACTCTGGACACTAAGCAGTTGGGAAAGGAAGGAAAAAACGAGGGCTGGGAGGCCTCTCTTATATTACAGGAAGGGAGGTAGGGGGTGACAAACCACTCAATAAAGACCTGACCCGGAACGGCCCGGTGTATTACCTGGAAGTGCCTTTTTATGCTCACGCTAAAACGCTAGAAAGTTCAATAGTTTTAACTTTTCAACATGCTCAGAGCACAGCATATAGTTATAGTAATGACCTGTATGTTTCAGCGTTCCATCATTCAAAATATTTTCTTTAACATTACAAACTGCAGACAGAGAAAAGGGACACTCTAACAGTTATATAAGCCATTACTTCTCTTCTGCGTTCCTCGCCTTGCATCTCTTCGCGAATAGCCCTTAATATCGTAATCGCAACAGGCAGTCAATCGTCGATTTTGGTGAGGTATCTCTCACGTATGAGAACTTGTTCTTCCTTATATCTATTCGGTGAGCTTATACATGTCTCTTCTCTAAACAATCGTTCTTTTTTCTTGTGCTTGTGGCTAAAGGGTTGTGATAAATTCCCTAGTCTTTGTTTTATCGTTTCATCAAGGATATGGTCTTGTAGGATCAGCTATTTTGAAAATCTGAATTCTGATTATCAATTAGTGATCAGCGACCTCGAAAACCCCCGAATAAAAAATTTGAGCTCGTTTGGTTCATTTTATAGCTTTTTTGGTAGGTTACGGCCGCCATATTAGATTCGCCATTCTAAAAATCATACTAAAGATGATGGATTCGTAGTCAGCGACCTCAAATACCACCAAGTAAGAAATTTGAGCTTGTTTGGTTGATTTTTAAGCTTCTTTTGTAGGTGACGGCAGCCGTAGTAAATCCGCCATTTTAAAAATCTAAATGAAGATGATGGATTCGTAATGAGCGACCTTGAAAACCCCTGAGTGAAAAATTTGTGCTCGTTTGCTTGATTTTTTAGCTTCTTTGGTAGGTGACGGATGCTATATTGAATTTGCCATTTTAAAAATCTAAATTTTGATGATGGATCCGTAATCAACGACCTTTAAAACCTCCGAATACGTATTTTTAGATCGATTGTAATACTTTTCGGTTGCAGATAGCTTGTATCTTATTTTGAGCGCTTTTCTACACCATTAAAGTAGACAAGACATCTAAATTTTTGAGGTTGGGATCAAACTGAGACCTGATGTGTAATGACTTGAATCAGATATGACTTTTTAAGCCTTAAGAACTTAAAACATTGATGTCTGGGTAAATCTACATGATTTTTTTTGTATTTTTTTGATTGACTTTTTGACGACCATCTTGTTATGTCGGTCATAGTGACGCGTAATGAAATATCATTGAAAAATGCCACTTAGCATCTAAAGCTTGAGAAAATAATCAATTTTTTTTTTTTCAGACTTAACCAGTTATGGACAAAGGGGGTGGTCCGGTTGACGTGGATCGTCCCATATATATATATATATATATATATATATATATATATATATATATATATATACTTTTATGTATAATTTTTTTTTCTCGCATAAAAAGGATTTGCCTGTTACGTAAAGGTTATAATTGTCCAACAATAATAGTTGCAAATTATTCATGTATACATTTCTATGTTAGGACTACACGTATTTTTTGTTATTTTTACATTATTAAGGCGTATTATTTTTCTTGAATCGTCTGATAGGATTGTCAATTAATGTTGTCCATGATACGTAAGGGCTTACTGTCTAAATAAAAAACATTTTTTTTTTTATATTGTACGCTAGTGTGCTAGCTTGGGGTCGTTGATGGCGCACCCTTAATTGCTGCTGGAAATCGGTCTTATGATCTGAACGGTTAGTTTCATGCTGCAATGATCGAAAGATTATCGCTTGCAGCAGAACAGTATTTTGTGTTATATCATGGTCTTATAAGATTGTTTCTGTATTGTCTACCTGTGAACATTCTATTACATATTAGTAAGGAGCCATAATTGGAAGAGACACTTCTACGCGATGTACTGGAATAACAATGTTACTATGCTTGCCCCAGCTATCACGTATTTATGATTTTTTTTGTCTTCCAGATTTTCAAATTTTTTTCTTTGTTTTTGCTACTTTCCTTGTTTTTTATTTGATATCCGTTAGAGCCATAATTTTGTGTACTACGTCTTTGTACGCGTGACTTTGCGTGCTCATTTGGTTAAAGCCATCGTTCTAATGTAATGGGTCTATTACGTCACCTATTCTATTATTGTTAAGTAGAAGGTTTTCGAGCAGTCTTTGTATATCTAGTCTTGTGTCTGAAAATTCCATTATTTTGATTTCATGGTTTATCTATACCGGTGACTTGAGTCCACGTATGTGCTGAGCAGCCGTCTTTAAGGTGAATAATATCTGTTTCTTTGAATGCATATGGTCTTAGTTTTGCTTTCAGCATTGTATATATATTGACTTATTTTTTATTATTGTGAATTTCAATAGATTCGGTGTTTGTAATCGCTCCTAATATGTGTCTGCTAATCTTACTACCTTTATTTTGCATGTGATTTGGACTTTGATACTCTGGTGACTTATTAAAAGTATCTTGCAACTGCAGTGATCGCCTGTTTTAGTACTGATTCGTTATGTTAGCAAATAAGCAAGCAGCCTAACGAATTGCACTACTTTATTTTAGTATACGCATGTATTTATCGTATTGTTTGTTCATCGCTACTTTGTCGTAGTTGGGAGAGATTAATGTTGATGTATTAGTTTAATTGAGGCCTGATTATTTAGTCGATACGGGTAGCATTTAGTATAATTTGAACTGTTTCTTGTCAAATAACGGCATTAAAATGTAGAAAATTATTTGGTTGCTGCTATAATCGGATGCTTCTTCTAATGTATCTATAATTTCCAGCGTGCTTGTGTTGGTGTTTTATCATGAAAATAGTAATTTGGGTTGAGTTTGCCTCGCTGGAGTCACCCAATAATTAAATGTGTTAGGTGCTACAAAACGTGGGTAGATCGTGCCTTGTGGCACAAACAGTACTGCGTCCGTGAAGATTGCCATGTCTATTCGGTATTACTTGGCATCCTTTGTTAATGCTTCTACGGCGACTGACAGAATCATTTCTTTGCTTACACTCCCTTTATAAGCTATGATCATATCTAATGTTCGATTTGTCATACTCGCATTTATTTTAATTGCCGACATATCGGCCGCTCATATTTCTGTTTGGTTAATTAAGGACCTAATGAGTTTTTTTGTGTTGGTAATCTGTGATTTAATAAGTTTATCAATGATTTGCTTATCATCTTCGGCTAGTGTACGTAAAATAAATCTGTTCATTCTCTTAACGGGGAAAATAGAGCTTTGCTCCCGTTGCTTGTTGTCCGGGTCAACTGCATATCCTGCCAGCAAATTGATCACCTGCGCTGCCTGTAGTTTCTCTTTGTGATATTTCTCCGTATATCATTTGTATGTTCCCGTATCATTGATAAATGTCCGGCC
Source organism: Copidosoma aretas (assembly GCA_030522625.1). Classification (NCBI taxonomy): domain Eukaryota; kingdom Metazoa; phylum Arthropoda; class Insecta; order Hymenoptera; family Encyrtidae; genus Copidosoma; species Copidosoma aretas. The sequence goes on along the minus strand of JAPYYV010005468.1, from coordinate 7,846 downwards.
TGCCTAATATAATAAAACAGTTCATGTAATGATATTACTTAATTTTAGTATAAGGTACCTCCTACTTAGTGCAATTTCAGTCCCCATGTAAAGTAACGGGATAAATTAATCCTAAGGACTACCTGCGACAAGGTACTAATGGTAGCTGATGCTATCTCTTCTGCTATTAGTCCTGTGCTGTCCTTTATTTACACTACCAGCCGGGGGATATTATCTGGTGTCGTTATTTGGCCCCCACATTAAAAAAAAATTTATAATTATTATTTTTTTTTTAAAGCGAAGAGTCCTGTGGCACGTTATGGACTTCCCGGTATGAGGACCAAAATGAAATTTTTTTAGCTGTGGTGACAGTCGCAGTGGCGTGGCGTGACAGATTGTATCATAAGAATTGTAATTAAAAAAAAAAAAAAAAAAAAAAACATTTGCCGCTGAGAATAAAACCGGCGTGGCGACCATCAGGTTATGGGGCAAAAGCTTATCCACCATGGTACAAACGCATGGGGTATATGCTTAACTTATTGTGCATGTAACCTAATTTATTTATTATCAATCATTAAATACATAAAATTTACACAAAATAATTAATTATTTCATTAATACTATTTATCATTAAGTTAACAAATGAACTGATAATAATAAAAATTCATTTTATGATATTCACGATTATTGCAAAAATTTTTACATACCTATTGCTACTAATCGTTATAAATTATTAAGAATGTTATTTCACTCATGATGCGAAAATCGATTTGTTTGCATTAATGTAGCTAATATTTAAGGTGTAGTTGTTCTCGTGCAGTCGTTCTTAACTTACATTGATTTATATGTGATCAATATATTCTATAGTCATTATTGCTTACCTTTCTTAGTAGTAGTTAACATATTTAAATGCCTAATAAATAAAATAACAGATGTCACAAGGAATATTATTAAATTTTGATAAAGTCTGAAAAGTTGGGAACAACTACATCACTAAATACATATAATTAAATCATAGAAAATCATATGAATATTAGGACAGTTAAAAAATGGCACGTTTTGATGATCTAAAGTTTTGGTATTTAAACCCTCAAGACATTAAAAATAGCATTACAGATTTTTGAAATAATCTATACAGCGATATTTTTAAATCGATAACAAAGTCTCTTTTTCGAGAGTAGACCTTATACTTTCCATGTTAAATTGTCTAACTTCGAAACCTTGTATCTGTTAAACTTATAAAACTTTGACATCTTATTTATAGCAGTGTAAAAAATTAGTATACAAAGTTTCTAAAACTTCTACGATGAGTAAATGTCGTGAACAACACCCTTAATTTTAACGGCATTGTATATGTTAATGACGATTATTGTTTTAGAATGACAAAAACAATGATTTTAAATTTGTTTGTCAATTATTATTACTAAATTTGTAAGTCAATACGTCTACTTTATCGAGACTCTCACATTATTTCAGTTATCTTTATACAACTTAATTCTTATTACTGTTAAGAATTTGAAATTTTTACTGAGGTCATTATAATTAGTTTATGTAATATTTATTATTATCAATCTTAGTTCATATATTTTATTGCAGTTAGTAATAAGCTTAGTTTTGGACCCAAATGAGCAGTATGGGTTGACTCTGCCTACTGGTACATGTGAAGCATAAGATAAGACACCGTCTTTATTCGTGCTTCGATAGAAATGTCATGGTCGTACACATCATTGTCATATCATGATGTGTAGGGCCTTGTTGGTCATCCTTTCAGGGTGTTGATTCACAGCACCTTTGAGGACCGTCGGTGAAGTACTAACGTAATGCTTATTCCTGTGAACGGCCGCGCGTTAGATGCAGGGGTGGCCCATGCCGGAGCCGTTTGTGTTGGCTGCTCCTGTTACGGCTGCCTCCTCCTGGTCATGGAGGAGATGCCGGCTATCACTCAAGCAGATTATCCATTATAGACACATCCAATTATACAAGTAGGTGGATTTTTATTCGTTTTTTGACACTTATGTCTGCCCTGGTGAAATAAAACTCTCTACTTTTTGTTTCATATGCTGACACAGAACGATGGAAACTTCGTCGCACAATTGCCGCTCTGGTCTGGGATGTCTAGCCCCTGTCGTTTGGAGCTGGTGTTTGAATCTATCTATTTTACACCTGCCTCACCTTTTTATCAAACTTTCCATCTTTTCGTCCTTGTCATACCTAGAGGTCGATGATGGAGATACTATATAAAAAAAAGTAAACAAAAAAACTGTAAAACGCTATCCAACCCTTTGTTACATCTTGTGGCTGATCATCAATAAAAAATGTAGGTTGTCTATGCCCCCCACGAGTTACTAATTGTAACAATCAATAATTTACACGTTAGTATTACCTTTTATTTTGGGTGTTTGACAATATTGTTGAATGAACAGAATTCAACTCGAGTTTATGCTGTTTCTCTTTCTTTTTCTGTTTTTTGAAATGTTTTTCAAAGTAAGCATAATGAATTTATTGCCCTCTTGGTTCCATTGTTATATTTTCATTATATTTATATTATATCTAATTGCATTTAACATGCGACTATATACAATTTTTTTGTATTGGTATTTATTTATTTTTAGTTCGTGCGGAAGCCGCGGAAAAACAAAATTTATTGGCCATCCTCCATTTTCTTTTTTTAAATTTTAAATTATAAAGTTTAATCTGTTGATTTCTTATTAGGTATAGGTACTTTGAGTATGCAGGATATTTTTTATTTTATCTACGTAGGTAACTCTAACTTCTTTACTTCTCTGTACCTTAACGTCAAGGGTTTTACGATCGATTCTCATCATCTCGTAGGTTCACTTATATTGTGCGTCGTATTCGCCTTTCGATGAATCTTTAATGACAAACGCGAACCTCCCTACATTAAAGAACATAGTATTAAGTTTCCTGTTATGATAGTATTTTAAATGAAACTGTGCTTGCACCTGTTTCATTTGCTGCTATAGTGCATATTTCCGTTAGAGATTTGGTAATTTGTTTGGAATACTTGTCATTGTTAGATGATCTTGTTCACGTTTTAAGCGCGATAGTATACGAACGTTCTGACCAGAAAAAAGTTTGTTAGGCGTGTATCCTGTACTCTTCTGTTCTGACGTATTATATGCAAGGGCACATAGGGTTAAGATAGTTCATCTCGTCTGACATTTTTGTCAATATATGTTTTTAGTTATTCGCAGAGCACGTAGTGCATCCTTTTAAGTGTGCTGATACATTGTGGATGAAATGCTGTTCTCTACAGAAGCGCGTATGTGCCACCACATCATCACAGTAGGGTGCGCACCAAATCTGCTAGTAAAGAATGGAACACGTGAGCAGTGTTACAGTCCCAAGATCAAGACCTTGCCCAAGACGGCCAAAGCAGAGTAACCTATTGTATGATAACTGAAAACGTGTGATCATTTTTTATCGTAGTATTATTGTTATAAAAGTAATTTAACGTGCAGCCAAGAAGCTTCTTTATTAAATTTAAAGATAATTCAGTGCTATTTATAATATTCGTCAAATTGCTACTTAGACCATGCTGCTACATAGGTAATAAAATCTTTTGATCATGTCATCATTGATGAAAACATTTTCATTCATTAGATGGACGAAAGAAAAATAGAAATCCTTTACTGTACAAAAAACGTGAATTTTATTGTTAAATATAACCAGCTACGGAAAACAGTATTGAAAGAGAACTATAAAGAGATATTCCAGCACTTCTAATGAAATTTATGAAGCATAAAATATAAACAAAAAAAATAAAATAGAAGGTACGGAATTAAATTTAGTCAGTTTCTATTAGTTTATGTAACAATTAATATTACTTGTATAATTTAAGTTACTTGAAAACAAAATCTGCAATAAAGAACAAAAAACGGATGGAGAAAAGATTGAAAAAGAGCTTATGCCAAAAATATCAATGTCATGGAGACACAGGATGTACGAAGATGCTCCGTATGTTAACTACAGAGTTACAGTGGGACTAACGATACAAATAATTCTAAACGGAATAGTCAATGATTCTGTGCATAAATTAAAATACATCATTTTAGAAAAACACATAAACGACGATAACAAGAATTTCTTTAAAGAGTGGAGAGTCTTGTCAAGAAGCTTAAACTACATACTGATAAGTAAATTTACACAACTTGGGCAACCCTGTCAAATATGGTTCTACTGAAAATTATATGAACAGACCAAACCACATACATTTACTCTTATCTTTTCACAACGAAGATTAATATCTCTGATCCCAAAATGGAGATACTACCAGATGCTGCTTCTTTTAAAGTGGACAAGCGAAAACTGAATAGTAAGATACAAAATCATTTTTCAAAGTGCGTTGTATAGCAAGCATACAAAAATTAATCGTTGTACAAATGTATTTATCATTAAGCGAGTTAAAAATTGACAACATCCGTGACGGTTTGACCGAATCTAGGAACAGCAACGATCTGTCAAGCAAATGTAGAATTAGCATAACTACTGATTTTGTTCATTTATGAATAGAACAATGACACAAGTATTTAAAAATTTTTTTAATGCTATCCAGAGGTTACTACTACTATTAATATTACATTACAAGAGTGTTTATGTTTCCCGAATAAATCTGCGATTGAAAATAAGTCCCATGAACTTACACCTGATAAAGATGCGGTGGAACAAAAATCCTTTGTGCCAAGTGATAATGACAGTGATATTTTTATAAGCCCGGGGAAAGTTTATTTTCAACGGAAAATAACAGATGCACCAATACCGTTTGAAGTTTTTCTAATGGAAAAAAATCATTTTTCTGATTGTATGCTGGATCAAGGATCACGAGGAGTAGTGATAAAAGGAAAATTCAACGGGACTAGAGCAGCTAATAAAGCTCTTTAGCGTGGTCAAAACGATGATCTAATCATAAAGGAGCTTATACATTTGAGCTTTGTAAGGCATCCATGCATAATAAATGTTATATAGGTATGCTGCTAGCCGTATCATAACTCAAACCTTAAAAGTGATGGAATAATTTCTGTCAAACTCTTTGTTTGACATCATATTCATGAAAAATATCAAGCAAAATTATAAATTATATGAAACAAGTAGAGACACGATTGGTTATCAACTTTCTGTAGCTCTCGATTATTTACTTTCTTTGACCAAGCCAATCGTTCATCGTGATGTCATACCAGACAGCATACTAATTATCCATCGTTTTGATGTCAAACTGTGTGACTTAGGCTCGGCCAAGTCTTCCTTAATAAAAGGCGATTCGCAAACAACAGAAGTGACATCGATAAAAGGTACATATCCATTTATGGCTTCAGAAATTTTGTCAAGACAGGAGCCAGCTACTTTGAAATCCGATGTCTGGGCTTTTGCCTGTACCATGATTGAACTCCACAACAAAAGCATGGTGTGCGATACCAAGACTCACATAAGTGGTTGGAGCTGTGCCAAAGAGAATCGATAATGTTGTAGAAAGCCGTATGTATATTGTATACCAGATGAACTAAAAAAAACCATGACAAGATGTTTTGAATACACAGTTATAAAAAGACCCGATATAAAAAAGTTACTGAAAGTATTCAAGGAGTACGACAATTGAACTATTTGATCTGATATGAATCACGGATGTTGACATAGATAGATAAATCGTTTAAAACGATATATTTTATAAAATTCAAAAAGTTTAGGAATTATAAGTGTTGTAAACAGTTCTATTTTTATAATTATGTTTGATGGTTAAAATTATGTTTGGATGATAAAAATATTTAACAATTTTACTTCCGAAAAGATTTTAAATTACTCAACTGTCATTGATAATTATTGTTTTTTTTTTTCTAAGATAAGAAAGGCTAATACATTGTATTAAGATTAAAGATTCGTCTTATTGACTTCGTAAACATGTACGATGAGTGTTCATTAAGTTATAATATATTTAAATGTGATATGTGGAACAAATTTACTAATCATAAGAATCTCAGTTCTAATCGTATTGTATAACTTAATGAAAAAGACTGCTATGTAAAGATAAAGTCAATAAGTTATTCAAAGCTGTAACACAATATTTAAATTATTTACGTATGTGTGATAAATACATTTAGAAGGTAAATAATGTATAAAAAATAGTAACTTTTTGAAATAAGAAAATTATTTTGCACGTATGCCTTTCATAGTCTTCTTCCATTTTTAATTTGATACTATTTATAATACGTTGCTGTTATTATGTACGATAGAATCGTATATGTATTAAATAAAAGCTTATCACATCATATTACAAATGATGATTAATGCTTGTTAAAAATTTTCTTGAAAAAACATTAGAGTACATCTAGAGTATATTATGACATATTATCTAAGTAAGTTAAGACCTATACGAGAGTATAATTAACTGGAAATCAAGCATAAAATCATTTTTTCTTAATTATAAAACAAAGACCTAAAAATTTTTGATTGTATCTTATTCCACATAAGTAGTAGAATACGTGAAAATATTAATGGTTAAAATAATATTACTAGATCGTTTCTGAATTTGTACTGAAGTCATTAAAATTTTGTGAAATTCTCATAATGGACGATCACAAAAAGTGAAAAAATAGGGGGTTTTGCTGAAGAAGTAAGAAAAAAAATATGTTTTCCACTATTATCTTATCACAATCCGTGGGTGAAAAAAATACACACAATATTATAACTATTAGAATTTCAGTATTGACAAAACCTACTTAATAATACAATGTGTCAGATAATACAGATTAATATGCGCTTTAACAGAGAAAAATCATGTAAGTAACACAGCGTAGGTTTATTAAGAGCATCGTATAAATTGCAGATCTCGCAACAAAATATATTTGATCGCTTAGGCCTCGTTAGTTTATAATTCCAATTATTATTTAACGTTAATTAGTGTAGTCTTGATTTGTCTAATTAAATTCTTGGAATAAAATACATCTACAAATTTAATGCTTCTAATGCGTTAAAGTTGCAGAATCTATTAACAACCTTACAAGCTTTTCTGTCCTATCAGAATACAGTTTCGGTTATTGTGCGTACTCTTCCAGTAAATAATTCACATGCACAATAATAACCAGCTTACGATTATCTACGGCTCCAAAACGTTTAGGGATGTAGTACATTACATTTGGCCCTCCCGAAAACAACATTTTTATTACTTTAAGCACGAATACGATGTTTGTTTTACTCCTTTCTTATTATTGATAACTTATGCTTGATTAAAGGGCCAGAACAGTACCGCAAACATTCCACATGCACAGCATCATCTGTAATTAAAAGATTTATATTTTTTAGTCCTTTAAAGAGGTTTTTATGATAATCACCAAAGCCTTGTCTAAACTGTCACCAGTAACATTACATCTTTTTATAGTACACGTGCACAGAATATGCCTTAATGCGCACGCATTTCATGTCGGTAAAGTGGAGAAATGTGCACGAAGTGCGACAAATTCAGCTGGAGTGCGACAAAGTCAGCTGGCGTGCGATAAAGTCAGCTGGCATGCGGCAAAGTAATCTAATTTCAGTACTTGGCTGCACTAGCACTCAGTGCTCCCAGATTGTCGGAACTTTAGCGCATGCGCAATACATACTTACAATGCTAAAGTCCCGACGATCAGAGCCTTGGCTGCACTCGGCGATGGCGACCTGTCTCGCATCGAGTTTGTAGCGGTTAGGGTGCGTAGAATAGTATTTTTTCCGGACCTTACGTTAATGATGATTATAGCGATAGTGATAGTGATAGTAATAGTGATTGTGACAATTATTAATAATGATAATGATGATTGATAGTGCAAATTATCAGAATGAATTTTGTTACAAATTCATATGATTTTTTTTCTAATTTTTT